>CAUYSK010118330.1:0-11086 GCA_963575035.1 Avahi laniger
TTTTTTTTTTCCTTTGCTTAATAAGTCAAGGATTTTCACTTAACGGAAGCATTTTCTGGCTTTTCTTTGGCATATCTGAATGGGCAGCATCACTGTTCTTCAGCCTCGGGGCCATTATTAAGGAAAATAAGGGTGACTCGAACACAAGCACCGTGACACCACGGCGTGTGGGATGAGGCTGGCCTCGCACTGTGGCTTTCTGAGCCTCAGTTCCAACCTTGTCAGAAACCATGTTACAGTTAATCAGGGAGAACACTTTTTTCAAGAATAGAAATATTCTTTTCATTTCTGGCAAGGATTAGGAGATTGTCCAGGGTAGGCAATCCTTCACACATTTTCATAGTAGGAGATTGTCACAGGAAACCTTAATTTTTCTTCACCTGAGTATGCAATAGTTCCTATAAACATAGTTTGTTACAGGGATATTTGTGTTCCTGGTATGGGAGAAAAAAAATGATTTTCTTGATGAGCTCTTAAGTCAATTATTTTCTAAAATTTAATGGTTTAAACAATGGCAACATTTATTTTGTTAATTAATCTGCAATTTGCACAGAGCTCATTGGAGATAGTTTGTTTCTCTCCCGGTTGGCATCAGCTGGGGCAGCTTGAAGTCTGGATATTAGAATCATCTGAAGCTTGTTCATCCACACGTCTGATGGTTAGTGCAGGCTGTTGGCTGAGACCACGACTGAGACTGTTGCCAAACATGTTCACGTGGGTGGGCTTCCTTACAACATAGTGACTGAGTTCCCAGGGCAAACATCTTGAGACAGAAGAGAAATAGGAGGGGAGAGAGGTGAGGGAAGAGAGCAGAGAGGGAGGGTGTGGGAGGCAGAGGGATGAGAGAGAGAGATACAAGAGAGAGACAGAGAGGCAGAGAGATAGAGAGATGGAAGCCATATTGCCTTTTATGACTTAACCTCAAAAGTTACACGGGCATCACTTCTGCCACGTTCTGTTCATTGAGGCAATCACAAAACCTTGACCATTTTCAAGGGGAATAGAAATAAGCCACCTCCTAATGGAGGAGTGGCAATTTCTGGAAGAATATATGGGACTGAAAATATTGCTTTGGCCATTTTTGAAAAATATATTGTCTACCATCAGCCCTCTGGCTATGACAATATAATAGCAAAATATACTCACCCTTCTTCCAAGACTTCTGAAAATCTCATTTGGTTTCAGCATCAGACTCAGGTTTAAGGTTCTGAACCTCACTGTTAAGATGAGATCTATGTTTGATGAGACTCTGTGGATGTGAGTCATCAGATAGAGCCCCCGAGTCCCATTCCTCTTGGTCAAAAGATCTGTGAACTCAAGAGACAGATGACCTGCCCCCTGCATAATCCACATGCCGTGGAAGGCGCACCTAGATCACTGCTATAGAAATTCCCCTTCAAAGAAGGTAGTAAGGGGAAGGAAATGGGAAGCACATGGCAGTCAGGGGTTCATAGAAATTTTGAAATCCAGCTGGATAGGTCTTGCCAATTCCTTGATTAATTCTCAGTCCTACTGCCTAGCAGTAGGTTGGAAAATCTACACAGGGCCACTCCATGTGGCCTGGGCTTCCCCACAACATGGATGCTAAATTTCGGTTGTAGTAGTCAGATGGAGGAGAAAATTTGTAGTTTTTAAGCCAAATGGCAAGCCATCTTGGCTAATACGGTAAGATAGTCTACTGAAATTTTGTCTGCTTTTATCAAAAAGGATGGGAACAAAGTGGCATTTGCCAGGTAATGGGTACCATCCAATATAAGCTGTGGTTAAAAAACAGAGCACACTTGGTGGTATTACAAGTTCAGTGTTGGCAACATATATTGAAAAAATGTAAAATGTTCTATAAACTATTACCTAATGTGAAGGAAGAAACACTATTTATAAAACAAGTTCTATAATTAGGGCAATTCTGGAAGTACATGTCTTTATATCTTATTGGAGCCCAAAAGCATAAACTCATGGGAAAGATTCTAAAAGAGAAAGATTTCAACTTGGGAGGGAATATGGGGAGAAAACAAGCAAGGACAATGTTCTGCTTATCTATTGGTGTGTAGCAAATTATCAAAGCTTAGTGGCTTAAAGTGACCATTTCTTTCTTTTTTCCTCTCAGTACTGGAGATCAGGAGTTTGGGGATGGCCCCACATGAGTACTCCAGGGCAGCCCAGGCTGTGGCCTCCACATCCGAGACAGCTTCTTTATCCCCGTATTTGACACCCCTGTGCCCCTTGTCCTTCCTCTCTCTTTCCACATGCTATAGGCTGAATGTCTGTTCCCCCCTGCCCCCCAAATTCATGTGTTGAAATCATAACCCCCAAGTGATAGTATTAGGGGGTAGGCACTTTCAGAGGTGATCAGGTCAAGAGGGTGGGTCCCTCATGAGTGGGATCAGTGCCCTATAGAAAGATGAAGAGACATGGGATCACTCTGTCCTTGCCAGGCAGAGAGACCATGTGCAAACCAGGAACCAGGCCTTCACCAGACACCAGACCTGCTGGCACCTTGGCCTTGGAGTTCCCAACTTCCAGAACTGTGAGAAGTAAGTTTTTGGTGCTTAAACCTCCCATTTTATACAATTCTCTCGTAGAAGCCCCAACTGACCAAGGCGTTCATCCTCCAGGGCCTCTGCAGGTGAGTTATGCTTCTCACAGTTGGGTGGCTTTAAGATGTCCTTAGGGTTTTCTGAGATTGATGTTCCAGTAGACGTGGCAGAAGCTGCAAAGCCTTTTAGATCTCACCTCGGAAGTCCCAGCATGCCACTTACGCTGTATTATATGGGCCAAGCACGTGACTAGGGCCAGTCAAGTTTCAATGGGAGAAGTAGCAAAGGATTTGTGGACAACTTTAATCTATTATAGTTTGTCTTTTGGCCACAAATTATTTACATTCCTTCCAAACACATGATGGATTCACATATTCCATAGTCCTTGAATCCCATCATTTTTCAGAATGGGCTTGAAGCATAGGATCTTAGTAGCCAAATCAGGTCCAGATGTGGATAAGTTCCTCATGTGAAGTTCCCTGAACACAACGCCTCTTAACCTGAAGACCTGTAAACTAAAGAGACACCAACGCTTCCCCCAACACCCAACATAAAATGGTAAAGCTGGCATAGGAGAACCATAATAGACACTTCGGTTCAAAAAGAGGGGAACGGAAGACACATAGATAGTCATTGATAAATAATAATGAAATCTAGCTGAGCACATGTGTCCAATTCCTGCACTAAAGCCCAGTACTGATCTCTGAGAATGATTCTCTATGGCCATTTGCTCTGCCCTATGGAATATTGACTCTGCCCATGGAGTCTTCCTTCCTTTTCCACGAGAAATGGTCCCTCTTTCCAGCTGAGTGGTTTTCTTAGACTGCTTTCTCCCTCAAAACATTCAAGGGTTCAAAGGCCTCTTTCCATTCTATAACTTCTTTTCCCCTCAGTTCAAGCTGAGTTCAGATTATACAATATAATCTGTTGGTCAGTCAGTGCACTGAGGGCAGTCCAGATTCAAGCAGGGAGAGGGGAATTATACTGTGACTCTCAGTGATAGAAATATTAATAGCAAAGGGGTTGTAGCCACCATTAATGATCTCCTCAAGAATCTGGGGCTTCAGACATTGTGGCTATCAACTAGATGTTAGAATTTTATCATGCTGAAGGTATTTAGGCATTATTTCCTTTTTTCTTCCTCTTTGAATGCACCATTATGTGATGTTGAAAAAATTTTAGTTTCAGGAATTTGTAGAGTCAATCAGGGAATAGAGACTGCTATAGAGCTTTCAAAGATACCAAAATTTACATATGTATTCATTAATTTTGCTCTCATACTAAACTTCAAGGAAGGGAAACTGAGTCACCAAAATATCCAAATCAATTATTATGTTTGTTGCTGAGTATTCCTAAGCACCCAGACACTGGATATTTGCATAACTGACTAATGAATTTTATTGGAAATTTGGCTTTTCTTGAATTTCAGAAAAATATAGCACTTCTATTTTAAGTGACAGATAGTATATATTTGGGAACATATAACCTAAAGGATCAGAAATTTCCACAGTCTTATATGGCTCTGGCTTAATGGAGAAAAATTGATGGAAAACTTACACTTTTGTCTCTCTTCCTGCTCTCTTCCCTGCTGATAGTGAGTAAAAAGTACCTAGGATCCCCAATAATTAAGACCTTGTGGGAAAGAAAGAAAACTTCTAATTGGAATCCTTATTCCTCATATTTCCAACATTGTTTTAATTAAAAAAAAATCTTCCCCAAATAAAAAGGGAACAAGATGAAGTTTCTTTCCCAGAGATGATGGGAACTTTGACACATTCCTAACTATATGGTCACTGTGAAGTTTGTTAAAAATTGTTTTCTATTAGCCTTGTAGAGATGTCAGGCCTTTCTGAAAAACCAATGTATTTATTTATGTGTACATAGGAAAACTTCTAAATATGTTAAGGGAATATAAAGTCAAACTTGCTCACCAGGCCAATTTTTTTCCCCAAGCTTTCTAAATTTGCTGGCATAGACAGTCGAATCTTAATCTTACCACAGTCTAGCTTTTGCCATTTTCCCAGCAGCCTGATAACTGTTGGCATTAAGGTTTCGTTCTCAGGCTTAGGGTAGACAGACATGTTGTCCAGCACAAACATAGAGTAATGAGATAATAACTTGATAACATGCATATGTTCCTCACTCTTTGAGTATGAGGTTAGGCAAGTATCAGTTATGACAGATTTGGAACCCTTATCCAACTTGGGCTAAACCAAGCCAAATATCATTGGCAATTTTCTCTTACGAATCAGATATTTCTCATGAAGTAGCTAACTTCTGACTTAGAAATAATTATTCCTAAAACCAATGTACTTCTGTTTACATACTCAGAGGTAATGATCAGTGAAATGGCAAAACCTTTGTAGAAGCTCTTGCTAATTTTGAAGCTGGACAGTGATCAGACAGACAAAATAAAAAAGGCATGTTCATAAAAATATAGGGTTTAGAGAAAGCAGCCAAAAGGTTTTTATTTTACTGAAGGGAGAAGATGGTATTGGATAAGTTATATTGCTACTACTAATGTGTGAGAAAATAAACTGGTCACCAAACTCCAAAGAAATTTTGTGCAGAGTCTGGTGTTGTTTATAAAAATTGTTCCTCCTCCCCCACCATTTTTCATATGGGAAGAATATATCTGGGTGATATCTAAAATTTGGAGTTAGAAAATTACTTAGAGGTGATCTAGTGAGTTCATGATCTAGGGTGTTTAAGATGCTTTGTTCATGGCTTCTGCAGTTAGATACAGAGTCAGGTCTTTTGACCCAGCTTAGCCTGTTTTTGACCATTTCATGTTACCAAGCTGAATCCTACTGTTTTTGTTCTTCCTCAACTACATTTTTTATGTCAGTGATTTTATGAGTTTAGTTATTCAAGAAACATGCCTGCATTATGCTAGGAACCTGAGATACAAGAATGAAAAAGAAAATGTTCTGTCCTTAAAGACCTTACTCTCTAGAAGAAGATAAACAATAAACAAAATGTTGGGATAATGGATGAACGGTGAGGAGTAAGAGAGATGAGGAACAAGCACAGACTGCCTTTCCAACCACCAAGTATATTTATCAGTATTCCTCTCTCACGTAGAAGACACTCATCCTTTTTCCAAGACAGACAGCTTGAAGTCCTATCTAGTCACTCATTCTACTCGAAGTGTGGAGTCTTCTGATGATTTACAGTGGAAGATGTGTCTCTTCATAGTTTGGTGACTTATAGTCTAAAATAACAAATGTTCTACCCACTTTCCACCCAATACGATTGTGTAATAATTTTTAATTTACATTTCAACTTAATTTTCATCTCCCTGATGATTAGAGATATTAAGCATTTTTTCATGTATCTGTTGGCCATTTGTATTTCTTCTTTTAAGAAATGGTCTACTCAGGTCCTTTGCCCATTTTTTAATATGGCAAATATTTTTTAATATTTTGTTCTTGCTATTAAGTTGTTTGAGTTCCTTAAATATTTTGGATATTAACTTATTTTCAAATATGTGGTTTGTAAATATTTTCTCCTAATTTGTGAGTTGTCTCTTTCCTCTCTTAATTGTTTCCTTTATTGTGCAGAAGCATTTTTGTTTGATGTATTCCCATTTGTTTATGTTTGCTTTGTTACCTACGCCTATGGGGTAGTATCAAAAAAATAATTGGGCAATATTTTCTATCTATGCTCAAGAAGAAAAAGAAAATAGGGTTTGCCACAATTGATTAGATAGATGGCTAGGGGGTACAGTACTGCCTCCTTTGAATAAAAATAACTGGGTATGGCAATATTTTCTTTAGGGAAGAAAGGTGAGTTTAGGATAGAAGGTGTGATTTTTTTCAGATGTCTTTTACTCATCCAGTAGGAGAGTGCGGAAAGTAATTATGAACATCAATCTGGAGATCAGATAGAAAGTATAGTTTAAGAAATACATTTGGTAATAATTTACATACAGGTTAATTACTTAACCACCCAACATAATTTTATAATCTATTCTTTCTCAACTTCAAAGTTTCTCTTACTCTCAGACTACTTGTTTACCCCTAATCCTTTTTTCTATTTTCTTCTTTATTCTTCATTGACATTTTTATTCTTCCTATCTTTTCTCATCTTCTCCTTTTCCTAAAATGAGAAACAGACAAATCTACAATTATTGTTGGGAACCTCAGTGTCCCCCTGTCAGCAATTGATAGAACTTAGAATGGCTAGATAAAAAAATCAGCAAGGATATAGAAAATCTGAATAAAAATTAATAATAGAAAAAGAACAGTTTAGGAAAATCACTAAACACATCGAAACAAACAACACACTTTAAATAATCCATGAATCAAAGAGGAAGTCTTAGAGGAAATTTAAAAAAATCATGGAACTTCATGAAAATGAAATCGAATATATAAAAATTTGTGGGAAGCAGCTAAAGTAGTGCTGTGAGGAAAATTTATAATATTAAATGTTTATGTTAGAAATAATAAAAATTTCAAATCAGTAACGTCAGTTCCTTCCTCAACAAAGTGGAAAAAGAAGAGTAAAATAACCCAAAGAGACAGAAGAAATCAAATAATAAAGATAACACCATAAATAAATTAAACTGAAAATAGGAAAGTAGTAGGAAAAATCAATGACATTAAAAAACTGGTTTTAAAATATTAATAAAATTGATAAAACTTTACTAATACTGGCAAAAATTAAGAGAGAAAACATAAGTCACCAATTTCAGGAATAAAACAGGGGATACCACTGCAAGTTCAACAGTGATTAAAAAGATAATAAGGGAATACTATGAACAACTTTACTCTCATAAATTTAACAACTTACAGGAAATGTACCAATAGCTCAAAACCCAGAAACTATCAAAACCAAGCCATGCTTAAAAAGACAATCTGAACATTCCTATACCTCTTAAATAAATTGAATTCATAATTAATAAGCTTTCACAAAAGAAATCTTCAGGCCTAGATGGTTTCATTGAAGAAACTATCAAATATTTTTAAAAAATTATTGCCAATTTTACACAATCTCTTCCAGAAAATAAAAGAGGGAACACTTCCACACTCATAGTCTGTAGCTAGTATTACTTTGATACCAAAATTAGATGAAGATGATACAGAGGAAAAAAAAAACTACAGAATAATATATTTCATTAATTTAGATGCAAATATACTTAACAAAATATTAGCAAACATAATCCACCACTGTATAAAAGGAGTTTTACATTGTAACCAAGTGGGGTTTATTCCAGGTATGCAAGACTGGTTCAATATTTGGAAATTAATCAGTGCAATCTGCCATAACAACAAGCTAAAGAAAGAAAATCATAAGATCCTATCAAATGATGCACAAAAAGCATTTGACAAACCCAACACTCAGTTACGATAAAAACTTCCAGTTTGTTCTGCAACTTGTTTATTATAACGTGGTATGAAGGAAACTCAATGCACGACGTTGTTTTATGTTGACCTAATGCTATTTATGTCACAAGAGCATCCAAAAGGCACCCTCTCAGATGCTATAGACCAAGATTTGTCACTGATGAGATAGGGTTGAAGATGGTGAGTGATCTGGGGCCACCATTCATCACTTCTCTCCACTTGTCTGACAGGTAATGTTTGTCCCTCAGAGGGTGTCTTAGCTCTGGCTGCTCTAATAAAACCCCATAGACCAGATAGATGGCTTAAACAGCAGACATTTATTTCTCATAGTTCTGGAGGCTAGGAAGTATGACATCAAGGTGCCAGTAAATTTGGTTTTGGGTAAGGGCTTTATTTCTGGTTTGCTGACAGCCATCTTCTTCCTGAATTCTCACATGATATTAATAGAAAGAGAAGCTGTGTCTCCTCCTCTTCTTATTAGGGCACAGATTCCATCACTGGTGCTCCACCCTCATGACCTCATTTAAATCCCAAAGGCCCCACCACCAAATACCTCACACTGGGGATTAGAGCTTCAACATATGAATTTTGGGGGCGAAATAAACATTCAGTTCATAACAGAGGGGTTGGACACAGCCACAGATTCTTTCACTAAGTACCGCTCTGGGTAACCTCTGCCCACTAACCAAAGTTAACTCTCAAGCGAAGCCCATTTGCCCTTGTTATACCAGACTACACAGCCTAAGACCAATCAGTGTGCTGGACCACATACACGCGAAGGGAGGAGTAGTTTTGTTTTAGTAATTCTAAGTTCAGAATGAGAACAAATGAAGAAATTATAAAAAAGGCAAAGTCTGGGAAAAAAAACCAACCCCAAACAAATCCTTTGTTTACATTTTTTGACATAAAATTAACATAAAATATTAAGTATCTACTTTAATATGTTTTGAAAATACATACATGCCTGTGTCTCCCATAACCCATCAAGTTACAGACTTTTCCATCATCCCAGAGAGCTCCCTTGTGACACTTTCCAGTTAATTTCCCCACTTTTCTAATTTTTTTCCCACCATAGGATAGTTTTGCTTATAGGAGATCTTCATATATGGAAAAATGCAGTACGTAAAGTAGTTCCCCCTTATCTGTACTTTTGCTTTCCACATTTTCATTTGTCCATGGTCAACTACGGCCTTAAAATATTAAATGGAAAATTCCAGGGATAAACAATTCACAAGTTTTAAATTACATGCCAATCTGAGTAAGGTGATGAAATCTTGCACCACTCTGCACCCTCCTGCCTGGAATATGAATTGTCCCTTTGTCCAGCATATCCATGCTGTACGTGCTCCCCACCCATGAGTCGCTTAGTAGCTATTTGGGTTATCACATCGACTATCAAGGTATCACAGTGCTTGTGTTCAAGTCACCCTAATTGTACTGGATAGTGGTCCCAGAGCGTAAGAACAGTGATGGTGGCAATTCACATATGCCAAAGAGAAGCCATAAAGTGCTTCATTTAAGTGAAAGGTGGAAATTCTGGATTTAATAAGGAAAGAAAAAAATCAGATGCCGAGTTTGTTAAGACCTACAGTAAGAAAGAATCTTCTATCCATGAATGTGTGAAGAAGATAAAAGAAATTTATGCTAGTTTTGCTGTTGTACCTCAGACTGAAAAAGTTAGAACCACAGCAAGTGATCAGTGAGTGCTTAGTTAGGATGGAAAAGGTATTAAATTTGTAAGTGAAAGACATAAAGAGAAATGTGTTCCTAGTGATGGCATTTAGCTTCTGTACTATCTGAGGTTTTGGGTCTTTGGCCATATTCCCCAAGGCTGGGGAGGAAACTGTACTCCCTCATGTCTGGTTTCTTTCACTCAGGGTATTGGGTGTGAGATTTTTCCATATGGTTGTATATTAGAAGTTCATCCCTTTTTCTAGCAGCGTAGTATTTCTTTGTATGAATATACCACAGATTGTTTGTTCTCCTGTTGATAGATATTTCAGTTGTTTTCAGTTTTTGGCTTTTATAAATAAAGTTGTTATGAACATTTGTGTGCTAGTTTATTTTGTGGATATGTGTTTTCATTCTCTTGGGTAAATATCTAGAAGCGACATGGCTGGGTCATAGGTAGATGTGTGTTTAATCTCATGGGGAATTGTTGAACACTTTTCCAAACTGCTTGCTCCATTTCACATTTCACCCATCAATGTATGAGAATTCTTATATTTCACATTCTCTTTAACATTTGATGCTGTCTCTTTTTAATTTTAGTCATTTTAATTGGTGTGTCATGGCTATCTCAGTGCTCAATTTAATATTTAATGTCCCATTTAATATGAATTTTCCTGATGACAAATTATGTTGAGTACTTTTTCATGTAGTTATTGGTCACTTGTATG
Organism: Avahi laniger; assembly: GCA_963575035.1. Taxonomy (NCBI): domain Eukaryota; kingdom Metazoa; phylum Chordata; class Mammalia; order Primates; family Indriidae; genus Avahi; species Avahi laniger. The sequence continues at coordinate 10,285 of CAUYSK010118330.1, forward strand.
TCTTCCTTTGTGAAGAGTCTGTTTCAGTCCTTTGCCAATTTTTATTGACAAGTCTTTTGTACAGATATGTATTTTATAAATATTTTCTCTCAATCTGTGTTTGGCTATCATTTTCTTAAGGATGACTTTTGGTAAGTGGTTTTTAACTTTGATGACATTTAATATACTGATATTTTGTTTTATGGGTACTGTTTCCTTTTATTTTTTTTTTAAATTTGAGATAGGATCTCACTCTGTTGCCCTGGCTACAGTGCAGTGACATCATCATAGTTCACTGCAACCTCAAACTCCTGGGCTCAAGTGATCCTTCTTCCTCAGCCTCTCAAGTAGCTGGGACTAGGCACATGCCACCACTTCGGGTTAATTTTTCTATTTTTTGTAAAGACTGGGGTCTTGCTCTTGCTCAGGCTGATCTCAAACTCCTGGCCTCAAGTGATCCTCCCACCTTGGCCTCCCAGAGTGCTAGAATTACAGGTGTGAGCCACTGCTCCTGGCTGCTTCCTTTTCTTCTACTTAAAAAAGGTTATCCTATGTTAAGGTTCTGAAAACTCAAATATTTTCTTTTAGAATCTTTATAGTTTTTTGATTGTCCTTAGATCTGTTATCAATCTAAATAAATGTGTAGATGTGTTGTGAGGTAGTGATCACGATTCATTTCTTTGTCTTTCCTCTAAGTTCTAGAATAAGACAAGGATGCCCACTTTCACCACTGTTATTCAGCATAGTACTGGAAGTTTTACCTAGAGCAATCAGACAAGAGAAAGAAATAAAGGGCATCCAAATTGGAAAGGAAGAAGTCAAA
>CAUYSK010118331.1:0-21160 GCA_963575035.1 Avahi laniger
TCTCTAGCAATTGACATTAACCAAATTCAGAACACTAAAATGACAGAAGAAGAATTTCAAACATGGATTGTAAGAAAATTGAATGATATGCAAGAAAAAATGGATGACCAACACAAAGAAACCACAAAAAAAATCCAGGACTTGGAAGAAAAATTCACTAAAGAAATTGAAATATTAAAGAAAAATCAAACCAATCTTCTGGAAATGAAGAACTTACTCAGGAAACTACAAAACACAGTGGAAAGCCTCAAGAACAGAGTAGATCAAACAGAAGAAAGAATCTCAGAGATTGAAGACAACTTCTTCCAATTAAACAAGTCAGTTACAGAGATCGAGCAGAAAATCCAGAGAAAAGAAATAAGCCTACAAGAAATGTGGGATTATGTGAAAAAACCAAACCTGAGGGTGATAGGGATTCCAGAAGGTGAAGAAGAAAACACTCAAGGGCTGGATAAGCTACCTGAAGAATTAATAGAGGAGAATTTCCCAGGCCTTGCTAAAATCTAGATATACAGGTACGAGAAGCTCAGCTAACCCCAGGGAGATTCAATGCAAATAGGAAGACACCATGTCATACAGTCATCAGATTGACCAAAATAGCCACTAAAGAGGTCTTTCTATGAGCTATAAGGCAAAAGAAACAAGTAACATACAAAGGAAAGCTCATCAGAATAACTCCAGACTTCTCCACTGAAACCCTACAAGCAAGAAGAGACTGGAGCCCCATTCTCACTCTTCTGAAACAGAATAATGCCCAGCCTAGAATCTTGTACCCTGCAAAACTAAGTTTCATATATGAAGGAGAAATAAAGACATTCTCAGATAAGCAAAGACTGAGGGACTTCATCAAAACAAGACAGGGTGATAGGGATTCCGGAAGGTGAAGAAGAAAACACGCAAGAGGCATGTTTCCACGCCTTTCCACAGAGGCTGCACCATTTTACATTTCAGCCAGCAATGTATTAGGGTTCCAATTTCTCCACATACCCACCAACACTTGTGATATTCCTTTTCTTTTATGGCCATCCTAACAAGCATGCAGTATTATCGTATTGCAGTTTTAATTAGTATTTCCCCAGTGACTAATAACATTGGCATCTGTTCATATCCTTAGGAGCCATTTGTGTACCTTATTTGGAGAAATGTGTATTCAAGAACTTTGACCATTTTTGTAATTGGGTGATTTGCCTATTTGTTGTTGAGTTGTAAGAATTAGTTATACATTGTTGATACTGGACCCTTAGTAGATATATGATCTATAAATATGTTATCCCATTCTGGGGTTGTCTTTTCATTCTCTTGGTTAGTTTTACCTTTTTGAAGACTAATTAAATTCCAAGGCAACGACAGTACTTCAAAAGCTCACAACAGGGAAGGACTTATTATTCATGCTGGCAAAGGCTTTCAGAAGAAACTGAGGTCTAGAGAGCTACAATGGCTGTTTCAAGTCTGCATGGAAACTCATCAGTACTGAAAGGAACTTAGAGAACATTCAGTTCACTCCTCCAACACCCAGCATGTATGTACAAGAGCATACACACACACATATGATGCCATTTTATGTCTGGGATATTAAGGGTACTTAAAATAGACCCTTAGAAAGTTATGTTTTCTTAAAAATTGAGATATAATACATCTATACATCTATAATACAGAATTTAATGCATTCAATGTTAGACTTTCAGCACTGGAAAATTTCCATTAAAATTTGGGGTAAGAGTTTGCAAGGAGAATATAAAGTGGGTGCCCATTCAGTGGGGATCTGGAATTACTTCAAGACTGAACATTTATCAACACTCGAATTCGGAACATATTTCTATTTTTTTATTAATACATATATTACCTACAGGTGAAATGGGTTAATAGTCATAAAGCAAATGTTTCAAATGCAAATAACCACAAGGTCAAATAGGTAAAACAAAATTCGAACCCAAAGGAATGAAACATGTTAGGACCAAGCTGCTTGTTTTATAGTCAAGTGTAATCTCTGCCTTGTTACGTTAAAACACTGGAAAGGTGAAACAAAATGGCAATGGAAACTCTTCCATGGGCTGTGACAGCCTTCACCAAGCCACTCGTTTATGATTCCTATGTAAAGTGTCCCTTCCCTCATTTTGAAATGAGCTAAGTGACTTGGTTTGTGATCCTTTCCAATCCAAAGAATCAAAAATCAACAAAAGCAAAGCAAACGTGATTAAGTTATTGTCTGTTACTTGCTTGGGGCTTGTCCATTTGTCAAACCCAAAGAGAGAAATAGTGGAAGATTAGAATCAAGGAATACAACAGGCCTGAATATTCCACCTGGCAGAATAGCACCAACCTCACAGGAGCGACCACTGACTAAAAATTATTTGTTCATTATACCTGAATTCTTTCTCAAAGGCTTTGGAATGGCCTAAAATAAAGAGTAGAATAAGTTTATTAAAATAAATATAGGAAGGGTAACTTCAGATGAAGAAAAAGAGGAGAGAGAAAATATGAGACCTGACCACAGAGATAACATAGAATTAATGAGTAACATCAGATTTGGCTGTGAGCTTCCTAGCAACCAGAGGGAAAAAAGGAGACACAATATAATTCTTAGTATCAGGACTAATGATTCTTAAATCCTTAAGAAATAGGATTTTTTTCTTAATGGAAAGTTCCCAAAGAACATTCTTAAGTGGCTAAAATATCTCCTAATTATTTAAACATATGGATTTGATAAGTGTTTTCTGAGAACTGCCAGCCTACCATTAATGCTCTTCCCCCAACATTTTACAGTAGGAAAGCCCCATGCAAACTGAGAAAGCTGCAAGTGATGGCTAAGACAATACGGCATAGCAGGAGTCTGGTGGGAAGGACTCCAAGAGCCTTCCAGACATTCATTGCACACACCCCTGGGAGAGCCATCAGCAACATCAAAACTAGTCTGCACTACGCATCTCTGGGAATGGAACAATTCCAGAGTTAGTTAGGTTCCCCAGGAAAACAGAATGGATGCTCTCCAAGTCCAAAAAAATGAATAACTCCTTTTTTGGAGAGGAAGAACTTATCTGCGACATGGAAGAAAAATCCAGGAAGAAATCCTGAAAGAAAAATCCAGATATACTTCCCTGAGTTAGATAATGTGCCCTGAAGCAGTAGAGTGTTCCATCACCAACAGCTGGTGAAGTAGAAAAGACAGAGGATTTCTTGGCCGGGCGCGGTGGCTCACCCCTGTGATCCCAGCACTCTGGGAGACCAAGACAGGGGGATCCCTTGAGCTCAGGAGTTTAAGACCAGACTGAACAAGAGCAAGACCCTGTATCTACTAAAAATAGAAAAATTAGCCAGGCATTACGGGGCACCACTAATTTATTGAAGGACATGGGGTGACCCCTAGAATCAAAGGAAAACTAAAAGATTTTTACAAAAACCTCAGAAATTTAGAAACCAGGGCATCTGTGAGCACCTAGGCAGCAAGAACCCAGGCCCAGTCTTTAGGATGCAGTGTTCTTGACTAATCAATGCCAACAATGTTTCCCTCAGCCAAAGAGTCAAATTCCAAGCAGGGAAGAGTCCAATCATCGCGGCTTAGTCACATGTCCCTCCTCTGACCAGAGGGAGGCACTTCATCCTGAGCGGCGGGTGTTAAGCAGCTTGGTTGTCACAGCCAGGGGGCATCAGCGGGTTGTGACAACCAAGGATGCTGCCATTACTCTGCAGCGCACAGTCCCCTACCACAAAGAATCCTGCTGCCAGGCATGCCAACTCATCCAGGCAGGAAGAGATTGCTCAGAGGGACAAGTATCCTGCTTAATCACAAAAATGAGATGGGGAAAGGCACGGGGAAAAACCAAATTGTCGACTCCTGGGAAGCTGAATTGCTAGTTTCTTGCAAATTTGAGCAGCTGAAATGCAAAGTTTACGTGAATGCCTTATGAATGAGGTATAAGAGATTGCTAGTCTGCAGATAAGAAAATTAGACGTTTGCAAGCAGCTGAGAAGAGCAAAGGGGAGTAAGCAGTTTTCACAGATCTGTAAACAAAGTCCTTCAAATGAATTGAAATTAAAGGATATTAGAAGACACCTAAAATAGGGGCAGAAATCTGGTCTCAGTCTGGGAAGGGAAAAAGAGAAGAAAAAAGAAAACCTCTTGTTTCGGTAATGACACTAAGGGCTTTAAGTAAGATTGAGGATGCATTTTTCTAAGGCTACGGAACTGTCAAATACAGTAGCCAGTAGCCACATGTAGGATATTTAAATTTAAATTATTTAAAGTAAAATAAAATCTAAAACTCAGTTGTTCAGTTGCATTGGGCTCTATTTGCAGGTCCGTGACTTGCTTAGGCAGGTCACATCCCTCCCTCGACCTCACAATCCCTATCAGTAAATAAGGGGGACTTATGAGAACGTCTACAAGCTCTCCTCCAGCTCTGGTGTTCATTCTGTAGTCTGTCTTGGAAGAATGGCTCAGGAGGAACCATCTTTAAAATGACGAATAGAGCTTGCATACCTAAAAATTCAAGAAGCCTGTGTCCCAGCAGAGCAAGAGCTGTGCTTCCCAGATCCTCCTTCTGGGAAGGGTTTGCTGTCTCCAGCTCTTGGCTCTCTGGGGTCTGCCTCAGTTGCAGGGAGCCATCCCACCCAAGGTTACAGTGTTTGGGGAGCAGCCCATATCCAGCGACTGAGTGAGGTGGGGGTATAAAGGCCTGGCCATTCTGCGCCACATGGGACAACTCTGACAGGCAGTTCTGGCTCCTAAGCCCCACCCTGGGTTAAAGGTCTTTGTCAGGCATGCATAACAGTTCAGCTTCTTCTCTGCCCGGCCCCTCCTCCTCGTCACTGAAGTTGGCCCCTGACAAGCATCGTGCGCATAATAAACCTCTCAGGATCTGCTTCCAGAAAACTCAATCTGTATCGGCGTGGTGCTCCAGAGGTGGCTTGGCCAAGCGAGCAGGTAGACGAAAGGATTCTGTGAGGGTTCCGTGACACAACAACAGTTGATAGCAATTGGAACAGTTAACAGTTACACAGCACCAACTACACACCAGGCGCTGTCTCATGTGCTTTACAGCTGTTGACCCATTTCATGCTCATCTGATCCAGTGAACGAGGTACCATTATCACAGACAAGGAAACGAGGTACAAAGAGGCCGAACACCTGACCCACAGTCCCACAGCCGGTCTACAACGCGAGCAGGATCCAAACCCCTGCAAGCTAGCTCCAAGGGGACATTTGTATCCACCAGTTTGAATCCTTGTCACCCTTATCGACCCAAAGTCGTGAACCTCCCGGGCTTCACTTTCTTCTGTTGTGACCTGAGAAGTCTGGACACGACAACCTCGCAAGCCTCCTCCAAATCCACTCTTCGGTGCCCTCTCTCTGATTCTGATCATGGGAGGGTGCTTTTTCGCACTCATAAAACGAGCTGGTTGGAGTAAGTCTAGTAGCAGTAATAGAAGAAGTGGTGGTGGAAGTACCAGTAGGCAGTAATGGCAGAAGTCACCGCTGCCGTCACAAAAGAAGTAGCGATAGAAGCAACAGCCGCAGAAGAGGCGGTCACAGAGGTAGCAGTGCGGGTGGCAGAGGTAACACAAGCAGCGGGAGGAGGAAATAGCAGCGGTAGGAAAGGTAGAACAGACAGAAGGAACCGTAGCAGTCATAGTAGTAGTCGCGGTGACAGAAGCGGCACAGCAATAAAGGAAGTAGCCCTCAAAGGAGAAAAGGAGAAGGACGGAAACCACCGGCACCTAGGACGCCACCAAGCGAGGCTGTGCGCTCCGTCCTCATGTCGCTCTTGCTGGCCAGCCACCTGCCATCATGCTCATTTCACAGACGGGCGAGCTGAGCTCGGAGAGGTCGGCCTGTGCAGGAGAGGTGGAGCCTGGGCCCCGGGGCCCCAGCACGCCTGCTGCCTCTCTTAGGCCGCCCACACACTGCTCGGGACAGTGGCTGGGTCCTTTCAGCTTTTACAATGCTCGCTCCAAAAGTCTTGCCACATCCAGTTATTTGACCCCCTTCCCCTCCGAATTCGGAGGCCTAGAATCCACTCCCCTCTGATGAGGCCCTTTGCAGATACCTTCCATGGAATGCCGTCTTTGCTTTACTTGAAAGATCAGCACGAGACTGGTAGTCACCCAACTCTCTGTTGACGTTTTCTTTTTAAAGAACATAACCTACATTCTTGGGCTGGACTCAAACATTCTTACATTTTGTTTTTTAAAAAAGAAACTATTTATGGAAAACCATAATTATTGGAAATGCAAGGCGGAAGCCCTGAGTTCTTTCCTCCTCCGTGATGAAGGGCACGCAGCGTCAGCCCTCAGCTCCTCTAGGAGAAACTCTCCCTCTCGGGCCCCACCCTTGAGGACTGACACAGAGCGTCATTGTAATCATAACGGAGGGTGTTGATTGAACAATGAGTGTATTAGCGGCAGTGCGTAAGCATTTGATACACATCTTTTCATTTAACTCTCACCATAACCTTATGAGAAAGGGTTGTCGGCGTCAGTCCCATTTTACAGGTGGTGAAACTAAGTTCACAGGCCTAAGAGAATCACTGAAGTTCACACAGGAAGGGAGACGGAGGGTTCATGTACACAGGTCTGTCCGAATCCAAACAAGGACACCCAGACTGACTGGGCGTAGCTGGAAGTTACCAGCCGAGGAAATTTAAGTAACTCCGGAAGAAATGAAAACTTCAGATGAGTGAATATTCAGCAACTGACCCACAAAAGCAGTCACGAGAAGGTCACTGGATGCACCCACCTGAGTAAAAGCCAGGGGCCGGGGGTGTGAGCTCTGTGAATCTCTTCACATTCATTCGGCAGGTACTGAGGATCTGGACGGCCAAGTGGCAAATCCCTGGGAACCAGGACACAGCAGGATCCAGGGCAGACACAGATACAGCCTGAGGGGTGGGAAGGTAGGGTCAAGGAAGACTTCCTGGAGGAGGTGCCACTAACCCGCTATTTGAAGGACAAACAGAGGTCAGCCAGGTGAATGGAGCTGGCTGTGGGAAACGTGCAGGGCAGAGAGAACAGCACGCACAGAGGCCTGGAGGAGAGAGGGGCAGAGAGGGATGGGGAGCTGCGGACTCTGTGTGTACCTTCCGATGGTGGAGACGGAGGCTTTAGTCCTTTGTGGCTGGGTGACAGGAGCCACTGCAATGAGGCCACTGAGAACTCAGTCTCCTAGTTCTGGCTCCGGCTCCAAGCTCACCCGGTTACCCTCTAACTGTCATTGGCTCCCCCTGACGATTTATCTGCAGAGAGAGAAGGTCTAGACCGGAGCTGCATTTCAAGTGCAAATTCACAAACTGATTCTCTAGTTCTTTCTTACCTCTCTCAGGTGGATTTGGCTGTTACTAGCAAGTCCCCTGGAGCCCAATCACCTGAGTGTCCAAGCCCACAGAGCACAAAATCAGATGCAGGACACGGTGCCCTCCCTCTTCCCAGATCCAGCTGGCTGAGGTGGGTGACCCGCCCAGAGGTGCGGTGCTGCCCGTCCATGGTCAGTGCTCACTGGGCGTCTGTATCTGCGGGAATCCTGCTGATGGGGACCAACAAAAACACCAACTCAAAGTGTCCACAGTGAGGGAATTTAGATTTAACAGTCAAAGGACCCCAAGTGGGTTAATTCAGTAGCTCCATGATGTCATCAAGTACCAGGTCTTCTCTCTTCCGTTGCCTCGCTGCAGTTCCGGGGTCTCAACAGAGATAATACTCATTAGAAGAAAGGAGACATTTCCTTCTCTGTTCCCAAAAGTGCCCCCCATATAGTCCCCTCAAACCTCATTGGCCAAAAGTTGATCACGTGCCCCTTCTAATTAGCCAAAATTTGGTTTAAGAAAAGAAAGGAATAAAGAGGATTTCTTGGACGAGATCCACCATGCAGAACAGAGAAAGTTTCACGCCTGGCCGTGGCTCTGTGGAGAAAGACAAAGCTGAGTGATTAGGGGCTCTGCCAGCCAGGAAAAGTGGGTGGGTGAGAAGTGGATATGCCTCATTGTCTGCTACGGTGGCCATTTACCCAGCGTTCAGTAGGAGATTAATAAATGTCTTCTGAATGAGGGAAGGGAACAAGCAAGGGGTGATGGTTACGAGAGGCAGGGCAACATAGCTGCTGAGGACACGTATTCAACACAACCCCCGGAACTGCAAGGAATAGAAACCTAACTCACACTAGCTTCAGAGAGGAAGAAATTATATTTATTGGCTCATATAATTGAGAAGTCCAGGACTGCACTGGCTTCAGGCTTGCCTGGATCCAGGTATTCACATAATATTTTCAGGGATCTGTCTCGGTTCATCTCTTGCCACTGCTTTTTGCAAGATGGCCAACAGCAGCCACAAGCCTTTGTCCTCCCAGCCCAACAAGCCCACCAGGACTCGACTTTTCCAGCCTTCCAGTGGAAGCCCCTGAACTGTCGCTCAGTGGCCCGGCTCAGATCACGTGCCCGTCCCTGAGGCCCAGGCCGTGGCTGCAAGGGTACTGATTGGTCAGCAGTGGATCACGGCCCCTCCAGTCCAGCGCACGAGAGCCCCCGTGGGCTGGGGAAGCAGAAGACAGAATCGGGGATGGCGTCTTTAGCTGGTAACTTAGTGGAAAGGACGTGGCGGCCGGGCAGGCGCAAGCGAAGGAGGCAGGTAGAAGCTGAAGGAGGTGCGACTTGGCTCTCTTTGTCACTTTCCGTTGCTTCCTCACAGCTCCTGCACGATTTTTCTTTGGCAGAGAGGAAACAACTGAGAAGTCTGTACAGTTCCTAGTCTCCTCTCCCTGCTGAACAACAAAAATGCCTTGCGAGAATCATTCCAAACCAAGAGCAGGGTGGGCGGAGGCGGAAAGACACGTCTAATTGAGGGAAGCTGACAGTCGAGAAACGATGTCAGTGGCAAAAACTTCCTTTAAGCCAGGTTTAGAAAGGGAATACTTAGGAGACTGTCAGTGAAGTTTCATTCTTCATGGCCACAGTGAAAACAAAGGGGAAGTGTCACTGGTGTCATTTGGTTAAAATGTGGCAGTTTGATCAGTGGCAGTTTTGTTCGGGTGGGGAGGTGGGAGATCGGGCCAGAGCAGAACGCACACGGCAGGCACGTTGTGACAGTGCACGGCCCGAGGAAGGCACAGGCCGCCGGTCTGTCTGGAAAAGGAGTGGGACCGCACGCGTGAGCGGTGTCCACGTAATCCAGCACCCACGGTAAACGCACCCCCTCAGAAGGACTTCCAGAACGGGCCCTCCTGCAAGAGCCCGCATGAGCATGGATAGCACACCCCCTGGAATGACCGCGTGACGGGCCTACGAACACGGGCCGTGTAAGTCTGGTTGGACATGTCGCATGGCCCAGTTTTCCCGACATGAGACATTCACCCTTGTTGCTCTCCCCACCTGGAACGCCCCTCTCTGTGATCTCTGCATGGCTGGCTCACCCTTGCTCTTCAGACCTCAACTGAAATGCCACCTTGTCAGAGAGGAGCGACCGCCCGCAGTCTACTTCGTTTGGCACTATGTTATTTCTCAGCATGTTCCAAGCCTGTATGTACTTTTTATTGGCATGTTCATAGAAATGTTTACATCGTGGCTCAGGATGGACCCATGAGGGCAGAGCCTGGTCCAATCTTTGTCCCCAGTAGATGGCCAGTGCCTCCAGCAATGACTGGCACACAGATATTTGTTGAAAAGCTGAATAATTATCTCTGGCCCCCTCTCGCTGCCGCTTGGCCCGTACCTGGGCTGTGGCAGACCCCTTGCATAGGCTGCTCTCTCTCCCAGGAACGCACATCCTTATCCACCCCCCACCACTGGACCACCTGACACATCCCACTCATTTGTCAGGGCCAATGTGACCTCATTTCTGTGGCCTACCTGGATCCCAGCTCAGCCCGTGACAGAGTATTTAACATAACAGAAAGAACACGGGCCCATGTTCAAATCTTGTCTCCAGCACTTACTAGCTATGGGTGCTCAATAAAATGTTTAGCTTTTCTAAGCCTTAATTTTTTCATCTGAAAAATGGTGTTCATAATAGCACCAATTTATAGAATTTCTGTGAGGACTAAATGAGATCAAATACATACGAAATGCCCAGCTCCTGCACCTCACACCATTGTTTTAGGATTCTAGCATTAATCCCAGCTATATGTGGATGTGTCAGTACCAATAGGTTTTGTGAGTTCTTCAGGGGAGAGACGACATGCTGCTTCTCTTTCTGTTATGATGTCTTGCATTTTTCCTAGAACACAGTAGAGGCTCAATAAGTGTGTACTGAATTGAATTGGATGTGATTCCAACATTACTCGGGTATTCAAGTGGCTTCTGTACCCCTTCTCCTTGACCTGCAGCTGTCCAGAAGAAGCAAACCTACATGGCTCATGTCATAAGCAAAAATTTAAGAAATGTTGCCATCATGAGAAAATGATCAAACCCCACATTCCCACACCAACCGAACTGTTTTCAGTCAAGTTCTAGTCTGTGCACTCTGCCCTCGTAAGCGGTGTTTATTAATGTGAGCAATCAAGAGGTTACACAGAGCACAGAACAGGCAGGAAATAACATTTGGTGGTATCTGAGCCTCTTGTCTCTCTCTGAAATGGATGCGTCTTCAAATCCGCTTCTCGAGCTGAGACCTGTTTTCCCCACGAGTTGTTCAGAAAGCACAAGACCTAATGTCCTAGCCTTTTGCTGCCTAAAACTGCCAACTCTTCCCTTCTTCAGCCTCAGAGACTGTGTCAACTTTAAGGTCATGACCACAGGGCCTCAGAGGAGCCAGATATGCTAACAAAATATTACTTTCTTCCCTGGTTTCTGGGGCATCGGACCAGCACCCCGGAATCCCAAGACTGCACACGTTCCGGTTCCAACCCAGAGCTTTACCACTCACCCAGGCGCTGATCATTTTATCAGACACCTAAAGTGGCTCCAGGATCTTATTCCAAGTTCTGGCTATGCTTTATGTTTTCCAACATTATGAATGTGCTTCTTTTTTAAAACATGTTTTTGTTGGAAAGATCTGTATGTCCTCATCACAGTTTTTCAGACTTTACAAGAGCTTAATATGTCCCTTAAAAAGTCAAATACAACTTATCAAATACTTTTGATGCATACGTTTAACACTGAAGGCAATGAGATATGCTACATCGTTCAAAGATGAGAGGGGAGTTGGGAAGAGAGGGTGGGACAGGCGTGAGGTCACAGACTCGCCATCGGGGACTGTTCTTCACTCAGCAAGTTGTCATTTACTTGGAATATCTCCCCCGTTCCATGGATTTTAGGCATATTTTCTCATTGAATGGGAAATGGAAGAAGTAGGTCCTTGCAGTCTTTCATTTTTCTCATTCCTATCATATAAACATGAAGAAACTGCCCTCTCGAAAAATGCCACTAAGTTAGGGCAGCCCAGGGATATTTCGAGCTCTCATTCTGGCCGTTTCTGTCTGTTTAATGTGGCTTCCTGTTCTCAATCTGATGAAAAATTCCATGGCAACACCACATAGAGATATGGCAGGGGTTTTGCTATTATTATTTTTTGGTTTTGTTTAAGCAATATTGTTTACCTTGAAACTGAACCAAATTCTCCCCCTTGTCTCTCATTCCACAATCACACCAGTGTTGGCAGTTTCCCTCGAGAGCATGTGAGGACACTCAGCCACATTTACCAAGGAGTTGTCATTCTCCTTCTCCGGTCCCCCATGCAACATTAGTCCTATGTACTTGTAAATAGTTTTTAACTTTGGGCGCCCCAGTCTAAGTTCTCAGCTTGATGTTCAAAGCCATTCCTGCCCTGCCTGCTTCTGTATTCCCACATCCTCCACTCCCTGCATTTCACTTCGCATGTTAACAATACCAAGCTGTTGAATCTGTAACCCAAATGTCCCTGGACTTTCTTGGCCAGCCTGCCCTTGCATTAAGGTCAAGTTCAACATATTTTCTCCTTTCAAACACACACATACACACAAATACACAGACACACAAATCTAGTCCTTCTAGTATGTGAACAATGAAGTAAAATTTTACTGGAAGTCTGTGGAGTAAAGACTGAGGACAGGAGTTATACTATCACGTCGAATATCCTTTAAAAGTTCCCTTTAAAGCATTTCCTCAAATTTCCTTTCCCTATAATAACTGTTAAATGTCTCTCTACCCCTCTTTATCCCAAAACTGCTCTGCAGTTGACGTTAACTCTTTCTCCCCACCCCTCCCTCGGCCCAAATATCCCACTGAATAAAATGAGAGCCAGGTAGCTGGCTGAGAGGCTTCAGTGCAACCAGGTCGTTAGGTAAACCCTGACGATCCATCCTTCCTGGTGGGGCCTGGGCTGGGGAGAGGTGGGCACTGATGCCCGACTCATCCCATCACGTGCGGTTTACAAAGCTACCAGGCAGCTCCGGCTCCGCGAGTGCACACATCCTTCCCTCTTCCTGGAAGACCCTGCCCACCTCGCCTAGCTGATGAAACCTTTAAGATTTTCAGATCCAGGTCAAGAATCAACACTTCTGAGAAACCTTGTGGATTTCAGACATGTTTCCTCATGCAAAGGAAAAATGAAAGTCCAGAGCCGGCCACGCTGACTTAGCATAGTCCATGACCTCTGGGCTTTGTACTTACTGACGTATCTCTTTGCCTTATTTCCTTTACCTTAAAGGGAATGTCTTCCCATCTAGCACAGCACCTGGTATGCAGTATATGCTCAGAAAATGTTTGCCAGATGGAATTTTATTCTGTGCATGCATCAGTGGTTAGGTGCAGCAGGTACTATACATCAATGGGCATCACTAGGCAAACTATTTTTGCTTTCTGAGCCAAGGGTATATTATGTGAATATTCTAGTCACTTTATATGCATTAACTCATTTAATCATGAGAAGAATCCTACGAAGTAAACATTATTATCATCTTCATTTTACAGATGATGAAGTTGAAGTTTGAATTTCCCTTTGGTAGATTTTATTCTAATTATTATTATTATTTATATCAAAATATTTGTCACCCACCCTGGGGTGCCCCTGACTGTAGGAGGGTTACACACTCAGCCACGGCTACGTAACTTGCTTTGTCCTGTGGAAAGTAAGAAGTGATGCATGTCATCCCAAAGCTTTAAGAACTAGCCTGCGGTTTGACCTCTCTCTTCTCCCTCTGCCCCCTGGGCCACCTCTACCCCACCACCATGGTGCCAGAGTAAAGACGATGAAGAAGAGAAGGACAGCCGATCCATGTGGCCATAGAGCACAAGCAAGAAATCAACCTTTGCTTATGTAAGCCACTGAGATTTGGGGATCATTTGTTATCTCAGCATAACTTAGCCCAGGCTGACTAACGAACTCCACAGGCCTCCTCTTTTATTAATGTTCCCATGTCAGTGAATGAGCTTTACATCCATCTATTCACACAAGCAATGAATATGGAATTCATCTCCAGTGTCTCTTATTCCTTCCCAACCAAAAAAAAAAAATCAAGCCCTCACAGTGCAACCTTCTAAATCTCCCCAGAATGAAATGTCTCCATTTCTCTCTTCATTTGCAATACCCCGTCCTGGAGCAAGACACCATCATCTCTCCCCTTGACTGCTGAAATGACACATCTTAACTCCCTAGCCCCAAATCCCACCTGCCTTCTCCTCCCTCCCCACGGTGCTCCACCGATGCTCTACAGTAGCCTCCATTCTAACGACAGCATGAATCATGTTACCATGGTGCTTAGACACTTCCGGTGCCTTCCCATTGCTCTCCCTTGGTGACAAGCCCCTCCTGGACCTGGCTCCTGCCCACCTCTCCAATCTCTTCTTATCCCATCCTCCCCTTTGAACTCAGCGATCAGCCACTCTTATCTTCTTTTCACTCTTAAACAAGCCATGTTAACGGCCTTCTGGCTTTGCATGCATTGTTCTTCTGCCTGGGATTCTCTCTCCTACCCATCTAACAACTCAAATGGCACTTCCTCGAGTGAGCCTTCTGTGACTCCCCAGTCTGGGACAGGCCGCTTATTAAGAGCTTGCATTGGACCATGTACTTATCTTTCATACTATTTTTCACAGTTGCAATTTTAGATATATTTATAGGATTGTTTTATTAAGCTGCTTCCCCAGTGAGACCATAAGCTTTGTGGCAATGGGAGTCATGTGAAGATCATCTTTTCACCTGGACACCCAACAGTTTCTGAAACATGGCAGATGCTCAAATAATGTTTGATGAATGAAGGACTGAATGATTAAGTGAACGAAGACCCTTTCCATTTTGATATTCCAGGGGTCCTTGTAAGGCTTGCTATCTCCCTTAAGCAGGAATTAAAGACACCCTCCCATTCAGTTTGCTGGGTCAGAAAACCCAAGGTAGCACAGTAGCCACATTTTTGTCAGTGTTTACCAAGGCACTTTTCCATGTCATCTTACCCAGGTAGGCTCTCTGAACACGCAGAAAAGAAGTTATAGTCAAGACTGCTCTGAATATAGGCCCTGGACCTAAAGCAAATGAGATGAACGTGTGTACTGACAGGTTGTGCTGGGTCGCCGCAGTCTCAAAGTTAACTTGGTCACGCACCAAAATGGACTGTTGTCTTTTGGAATGCGTATAGCTGGTGACCAGAAATGGAGCACTGGCTGATAATTTTTCTTAACAACTGGCTAGGGCTTTGGGCATCCCAGGGGCATGGTCTGGGCAGCTTAATATAAACAGGTCTGGAAGCCCTCGGCAGGGCCCCTGTGTTTTTCCAGGCCATCGGTCGTGACATTGGCTGTACCACTGCTCTTATGGATGGTGGTCAGAGGGAGACAGGTCCGGCCAGCTGCCAAGAGGCGCCCCGTGGTCAGCAAGCCTCTGTTCATTATTTCACAGAGTTTTGACCTGAGTTCTAGAAAACTGCCTGGTCAAAGTTCACAGCACAGGAAAGCCCAAGTGTGGCGCACGGCGCGATAAAGGAACCAAGTTCTGCCCACTCTTTTGGGTTCAAATCGCAGCATAGTCACTTACTAATGCTGTAAAATTGGGCAGGTCACTGCATTTCTCTGAGCCTTCATCTGTCACATGGGGGACAGAGCAAGGATAATTCTTCCAACCTCTGGGAGCATTAAACAATGTTATGCATATGAAGCACCTAGCATGTAGTAGGTACTCAGCAAACATCCACATCTTCTCTCCACCCCAAGCCTTTTTCCAAATATGTGGCAGACTGGAATCCCCAGCTTTTGTCGAAATAACTAAAGGAGTAATTCTCTGAACCTCCTACTCTCGTCTTCATTTTAATGGAAAGGGCTAAATTTTTAGTTCCTCTAGAAGTCTGACAATTGAGGGTGAACTTTATGAAAACCATGGAACATTATAGAAATGCATAAATACTAGAAAGTCTCTCTCCTCCCGTTGTAGAAGCAACAGTGTCAACATCCTCCTCTCCTTGAGTGTCCCAGGGGCCGAGCACCGGACTAGGTTGTTTACATTCCTGCTACAAATTACCTGTCTCCGCCTGAGTTGCATCTACTGTAAATTAAGGATAATACAATACCTTCATCATGGGGTCGCTTTGAAGGTTAAGTGAAAAACTCTGTTTCGCTTAGATTTGCTTAGTGCTGTATGCATATTAAGTGCTCGGTAAACGGTGGATATTTCTTTTGTTGGTGAATTTTCTGAAGCCAACACGTACGGGCTCACAATGGAAGATTTTGTGCTTTTCTTCCCAACTGCACTTAGTAACATCATGGAGATGGCTTGAAATCAGCTTCTGTGGATACACTTACACCACAGAAATCGGCAAACCCTGCAAATAAGGGCCTTTATTTCCCCAGAAAGCCAGTTAGTAACGATTTACCAGCATGTCACCGTATTCTTTGTATTTTACTTATGAAGAAAATTATGCCGCTGGAGAGGTTAAGTGACTTACCAAAGTCACACAGCCAGTAAATGGCAGAGTTGAGGGTAAAATTAGGTCCGTATGACCCCAAACCCAGGGGCTGGGGGGAGGCTTGCCACAATAAATATGCTGACATTTGAAGTAAAGGAAGAGAGGCCAGGCATGGTGGCTCACACCTGTGATCCCAGCAATTTCGGAGGCCAAGGCAGAAGAATTGCTTGAAGCCAGGAATTCAAGATCAGCCTGGGCAACACAGTTAGACTCTGTCTGTATAAAAAATAAATTAGCCAGGCATGGTGGCACATGCCTGTAGTCCCAGCTACTCGGGAGACTGAGACAGGAGGATTGCTTGAGCCCAGGAGTTTGAGGTTGCTGTGAGCCATGATTAAGTCACTGTGCTCTAGCCTGGACAACAGAATGAGACCCTGTCTCTCTGAATCAATAAAGTAAGGAAGGGGGAGCAGCTCGCATTTTTAATAGGTTCCTTATGTTATAATGAGGGTCTTCAAGAGAATCAAACCTGACCTGTTGTTTTTAATTTACCAAACACTTTTCCAGCACTTACCTTTATTCTCTACCGGTGCTTTCTGAGTGTTAGCTCATTTACTCCTAGCAGCAGCCTGGGAGGGCACTGTTATTACCGTTTCACTTTACAAATGAGGTAACTGAGGCACAGGGAAGCTGAGTAACTTGCTCGGGGCCATGCAGCAGAGCAGAGGTTCAAACCCAGACACTGCCGACTCTGGGTTCTGGCCATGATGCTAGACTGTCCCTCTGTGTTAGCGAGAAGTGTTTGCTCCAAGCTTCAACACAAAATGCAGCCCCCTCCTTTGCCCTGGGAACTTAGTGGCACTTTTAAAAAATATTTCTCGCTGCCCTATAATTGCACCATGGGGCAGAAGTCAGCTTGCACTAGGGTCTAGCATGTGGAATCCTTCGGTCAGCGAAATTCCGATTATTTCCCAGGACGGCCCTCGTGCTGCTGAGAGCTGGCAGCCGGGGCCTCCGAGAGGGCTGTCCAAGGATGGTGTGTGGGAAAGAGGCACATGGCTTTTTAACCTCTCATAGAGAAATTTCCACACATTCATAAAGCTAAAGAAATGGGTCGCTTTGGGTTTGAGGACCAATTTCTTTACCTAGTGAGCAACTAGAGAGTTTTCCATTCACAAGGTCAGGAGGAAAATGAGGCAAGTCCCAGTACATTCCAGTTCCAGCCGTGCCTCCCAGCCCCATGCCGGACCCCAGCCCAAGCCGAGAGCACCATTCCCTGCCGCGGCCTCGGTGTGGGTCTCCTGGCTTCTGCTCTTGCCGCCCTAAACCCCGTTCTCCATCAAGTGGGCCTTACGAAGCACAAACCGGATTACATAACACCTTACTGAAACCCCCAGTGGCTTCCCACCACCCACGAATCAAATCAAACTCCGGCTCAGCGCGTAAGACCCTGAGAGATCAGCCCTCAGCCCGTCTCCAGCCTCCTTTCTGCCAGCTCCCCTTCCTCTCTCAGCTCCAGACAAGGAGTCTGCAGTTCCTCAGACAGGCCTAGTCCCTTTTCAGCCTCAGGCCCTTTGCATTTGCTGTTTCTCTACCTTAAATGCTCTCTTCCCCAAATCGTGACGTGCTGGCACCGTGTCATCACTCAAGGCAGAGCCCAAACACCACTTCCTCGGAGGACCTTCCTTGACCGTCCCTTTAAAGCGCTCCTCTGACATGAGCTATCCATGTTCTGTGATCGTCATAGCACTTGTCCCTCGTTAAGCACGTCCTCATTTGGTTGTTCATTGTTCTCCCCTAGCTAGGATGTGAAGTCCCTGAGAGCAGGGACGTTGCCGTGCTCGCGACTGTCTCCGCTGTGTCTGAAATGGTGCCCAGCCCCCACAGGTGTTCAATCAGTGTTTGTTGAGGGTAAGTGCTGAGAACGAAATACGCGGTGGGGACAACACCCAACCCACATCCTTTTCCCAAATGGCAGGATCGTTGTGGGAATGTTCTGTGGTTTCATTTCCGAGTGGAGTAAAAAGTCTCCAGAACAGAGGGACAGCCAGCAGAAGGTCCTCAGGAAAGCAGAGTGATCTGAGGGACTAGGCAGTGCCTACCATCCTGCCTGCATTACATCCTGCGATTGGGCGGAGGATGTGACAGGCAGACCCTCCTGCTATTCGCGCTTCCTACAGTGTCCTGCCCCCGAGTGTGGGCGGGACCTGTGACTCACTTCTAACCAATCCGATCTGGCAAAGGTGAATTGGAAAGTCTCACTCCCATGATGACATAACTCTAAGTAAGACTTCATCTCAGCAGACTGGAGGGAAGGGGACTCTGCCGCTGGCTGCTATGCCATGACACGGCCTGTGGAGAGGACATGTGGCAAGGAACCGCAAGTGGCCTCTGGGGGCTGAGAGGGGCCCAGCTGACAACGAGAGACAAAACAGGAGACTGATCGTGCCGACAGCCCGAGGGAGCTTAGCAGTGGTTCTCCCCACAGCTGAGGCTCTGATGAGACCACAGCCCTGGCCGATGCCTGGAGTGCTGGCTGGAAGACTCCGAGCGGAGGGCTCAGGTAAGCTGTGCCCAGACTCCAACCACGGAAACTGCGAGGTAATAAACGTTTGTGTTGTTTCAAGTGCTATTTTTGTGGCACATTGTTACACAGCAATAGAAAACCAATACAGAGGAGATGAAAATGATTTATTCATTTACAGAAATAAAAGGCTCCTTCATGAAAGATGTCTGCACTAAGGCCAAGGCAGAAGCAATTGGAATTTACAGAGCCCTACAATCAAGAAGATAAAGACCATGATGCTTTTATCTACCCTCTCAGAGGCAGTCAAGAAATGTCAAAAATGGCCAACAAGATTGTGTTGGCCCCTGGCAGTTAGCACTAAATTAAGCAAAAAGTCCCTATGAACTTGTCTTCCAGAGTGGCAGGAAAAGAGAGTCACGAGATTTGCTCCACTCCCCAGCCAGGCGTGGGAGGAGAAGGTCCCAAAGGACAGGGTATGCAGTGGTGGCTACTGAGAAGAGAACACAGTGGGTTGAGACTCTGGGCTTGTGGGAAAAGGAAGAACGAAAAAACATCTGCTGTGCACAACATGGACCCCAGTGTAAAGGGGGTGCTTAGCAACGAGGGGACCACTGCTGGGTTCCAGTGTCATGGCCACCTTCTCCCTCCCCCTCTCTCTGTCTCTCCTCCCCACCCCAAACCAGCTATTAATATAAACATCTGCAGACCACTAAGTCAGCTCAGGCAGGAGCTTAAGTGTGTGCTCGGGGCACCCATGACCGTGGTCTCCCTGGCACTGCAGTCCAGTGGGTTGAGCTGGGCTCACCGGGGGTCATACAGTGGTTCTGCACAACGCTAGTACTGGCTAGAATTCTGAGAGTGAGTTGGGTTTAGGTCCAACCACTTCCCAAACTCCCGGGTAAGTTTAACGACACACTTGTTATGACCCCATGGGAACCATTTTCATCCCTCACAAGCCGGAAAAGTCAGTGTCTTGTGATGGCTACCATCAGGCACCAAATACCCTTGTATTTGAAAGTATCGAAGTGTAACTCGGATGCAAAAACATTAAGCAGCAGAGAATGGAGCCAGGAGACCCAGATACTTCCTGGGATATTATCTTTGTATCAGCTGCTGTCTCCGTCCTAAACATGGCATGTTTTTCTCTTGGAGACTGTGATTCAGCTGCCTGGGTGACGACCATGTCTGTTGGGCATACCTCAGCCACACCCTGGTTCTAGCAACCTTCTAGAAGCAAAGAGAGCAGGGAAACACAGAGCAAGGTGCTAGAGAGCAGGAGAAGGAGAGAGGAGCTCTCTGGGGGAAAGAGGCAGCCTCAGACCCAAGAGAGGGATGATTGAGCACGAGAGGCGCAAGGCAGAGGTGCCGGGACAGGACTGACGTGACATCAAAGGGGAGACAGTCAGCCCAGTCTCGGGCAGAGCTGTCACTGGTGGGTATCGGCTTGCCCTCAGTAGTAATCACTTCCCTTGAAAGTGGTTCTGAAAGTGTGGCTCCTGTACAGACAGCATCCATATTACTTAGAAATTTGTTAAAAGTACAGATTTTCAGGCCCCACCTCAGATCTACTGCACCAGAAATTTTGGGGGTGGGGCCCGAGCAATGTGTGAACAAGCCCTTCAGGTGATTCTGATCCGAGCTCAGTTTGAGATCCTCTGCCCTTGGGAGTCTAGTGCCCGCACCTTGTCTCCAGGTGCCCAGATCATTGCCCCATCTGGAGAGTCACTGCACTTTGCCTATATTCTTTTCACCTCCCCTCGCGGGGTCGTATGTGTCCTATCTGGCAGATCTCCCTTCCCTGCTCTCCCTGGACTAAGACACTTAATTCGTGCTCGGCCACTGGCAGTTGTCACAGATTGAATTATCTGTCCCGTTCTTCACCCTTCCCTGAATCTGTCCCTCTTGGCCACTAAGTCATGCAGTTCCTCCACGAAAGGCAGTGTGTGACCCAATCCCTTCTCTTTGGACTTGCTTTGGCCAACAGGATGTTAGCAGATGTGATGCGAGCAAGGGCTTGAAATGCACTGTGCACTTGAGCTTGCCCTCTCAAAGCTCTGCCGCCCCCAGGAAATGGAGTCCCCAGGGACGTGCTGCCCCTCAGCCTGTTCCCAGGATGAACACATGTGGAGCAGAGCCAACCCAGCCACCTAAGCCAATGCACAGACCTCTGAGCAAAATAAACACCTCGTTGTTGTACACCACCAATTGTGGTTCATTTGTTATCCAGCAATAGCTGACCAGCGCATTGAGCATTCACGGGTTTTGGTGTTAATTTTGCAAGTGATCTATTTCCCCCACAAGATGGGCCTCCCAGTGCCTTATGGCAGAGGAGGACTTCCAGGCCCTCGCAAGGAGACAGTGAGGAACATATTTTAGAGGGAATCAGTCTGTGGGGATAGGGAGCTCTCGCTTCTCACAAGCCAACTGTGAGCAGGGCTGCCCTGAGAGTCACTCTTGGGTCAGACAATGAGAAAGACACTGAAGGCAGAGTGAGAGACAAGATGGGAAGGAAAGACAAGAATGGACTTGAGCAGAAAAGCGGGAACAGGTTAGGTTTAGAAGAAAGTGACTGACCAGCGACAAGCATCATGTCCTATGTCATTCTTGCTCACTGCTGCTGATGGCCTCCAAAGGGAATTCGCAAGTGTCTCAGCTCCAGCCAAACCCATCTTCATTTACTCTTGCTTCAGACCACGGCTGCCGCCGATTTGCCTTTTACCGAGCAAGCCTGGAGCTGCAGCAGTGCCAGGGTGAAGAGCGGCATCCTCTCGGTGGGCGGTGGCCGGGCACTGTTTGTGTTCAGTGAATGATTCACTCTGGAAGCCAAGCAGTCCCGCCCAGAT
>CAUYSK010118333.1:0-12479 GCA_963575035.1 Avahi laniger
ACTCTAGACGTGGTAACCAAAATTTTCTTTCATTCCCAAGTAACACCATCAATTTATACTCCAACCAGTTATATATAGAAAGAGTCCAAAATACTGAGTCAAACCAGTGCACAGGAACTTGCATTAGAAATACTAAACTTATCACAAAGGAACTGAAAAACAAAATATATTAGAAATAATAGGCCAGGCACAGTGGTTTAATCCCAGCACTCTGGGTGGCTGAGGAGGATCACCTGAGGCCAGGAGTTTGAGACCAGCCTGGGCAACATAGCAAGACTCTTTCTACAAAAAATTTAAAAAGCCAGGCGTGGTGGTGTGAGCCTGCAGTCCTGGCTACTTGCAAGGCTGAGACAGGAGGATCGCTTGAGCCCAGTAGTTCAAGGTTGCAGTGAGCTGTGATCATACCATTGCACTTCAGCCAGGGTGACAGAGCGAGAGTCTGTCTGTTCAAAAAAAAAAGGAAAGAAAACAAATAATATAAAAGAACAGAGTACAGAAATAGGTCCAGATATATATAGAACTTAAACTATGACAAAGGAGATATTTCAATTTTAGAGAGAAAAGGATGGTTTAATAAATGATACAGATATAACTGGTTAATCTACAATAAAAACAGTTATACCTTTTAAAAAGTCTCAGAGAGATGTGAAGATAAAAATCTAAAGACCTAAATTCCAGAGAGAGAAAATCTTTTCCTGGGTTGGCAAAGCCTGGTGACTGTTAGAAGCATTGCCAAGTATGGACAAAAGTGAGTAGATAATGCAGTCTGTCACAATACACGGAGTCATGGATACGGTAAGGATTTTTAAAAGAAGAAAGAAAGAAAACCACATAAGGCAGACCCTAATCAAATCAGAAAAATATTTTAAGCAGCCAGACGGTACACATAGGGGAACAAAGGATAGAATGATAGCACACTTCATGTCAAAAACAGTACAAGCCCATGGATAATGGAATTGCGTATTTAAATAATGAAACAAAAAACACCATTCATCCAGAATTTTTTCTTTTTTAGAAATGAGGTCTCTCTCTGTCACCCAGGCTACAGTGCAGTGGTGCAATCATAGCTCACTGGACCGAAACTTCAAACTTCTAGGCTCAAGTGATCCTTCCACCTCAGCCTCCCAAATAGCTAGGACAGGTATGCACCACCACACTAGGTTAATTTTTAAAAAATTTCTTTGTAATGAAAGGGTCTTGCTGTATTGTCCAGTCTGGTCTCAAACTGCTGGCCTCAAGCAATCCTCCTACCTTGGCCTCCAAAAGTGCTGGGATTCAGGCATAAACCAACGCACACGGCATATCAAGATTTTTTTTATTTGGTCAAAACAAACAAACAAAAATCCAAACAAAAAAACCAAAAAACTCTTTCATATAAAGGCAAAATAAAACTTTTCAGACTAAAAAACTAGAACTAAAAATAAAAGCAAAATCAAGCAAGTGGACTAAGCACTCCTCTTGAAAGATTGTCCAAACTGGATAAAAAGACCCAATCACATGATATTTGTGAGAGATACACTTTTACTGTAAGAGCACAGATAGGCATCAATGAAAGGATGAAAAAATACATTATCATGCAAACATTAACCATAAGAAATTGGTTATGGTTATAGTCATATCGGACAAAGTAGAAATGAAGACAAGGAATATTACCAAACACAAAGAGAGATATTTTATAAGGATAAAAGGCTAAATTCATCAGGAAGTTATAACAACACTAAATTTATACACCAAACAACAAAAGTCTTAAAATATATAAAGCAAAAATTGAACTAAAAGAAATATGGAAATTCGTAATGATGACTGAAATTTGTAACACATCTCTTAGTAACTGATAGAAGCAGCAAACAGACAAAAAAATACATATATGGAAAATTTGAATAGTACTAATAAATATCTTATCAATATGTATAAAAAATAATACCATCCATTACAAAACAACACATTCTTTTTAAATACATATAATATTTACTGAAATAGACCGTAAATGAAACTTCTGTAAGTTTTTAAGGACTGAAATAATACACAGCATGTTCCTTGGTCATAAGAGATTTAAATTAGAAATCAAGAACAAAAATATGTCCAAAATGCCCCCAAATGCTTGGTCATTAGAAACTATTTTGAACCGAATATAACGAAAACATAACATACCAAAATTTGTAGAAGGCAGCTAAAGCAATGTTTACAGGAAAACATATAGCTTTAAATATTTCTAATTTATAGCTATGTTATAGCTTAAATACCTATAAAAGAGAGGTCTAAATCAATGATCTACTTTAATAAACATAATATTCCAATGCTGATTGTCCTTATTTGGATGGTAATGAAAATTATGCAGTGTAATTCCAAGACACCAGAAAGAACATTTCTGATAACACAGCCAGAGACCCTGAAACAGAAGCCCATAGTTTTAGAACATTGGAATCACAAATTACAGACAAAAATCATTCTGGGAACTAAGCTGACAGAGTCTAACATCCTCATAAGTGCCTTCCAAGGTAAATAAATAGCTAATGGAAGAGAAAATCATAAAGAAAAATTTCATGGTAAATTTTTGTATGTCAGATTTGGAAGTGGTGCCTATCTCTTCAGTTACTACTTTATTGGCAAGAACTTCTTAATTAGTCATATTCAGATATAAAGGAGTGGAGAAATGGAGTCCGTTTGCTAGTAGCCTCCTTGAACTTTCTTCACTATGAATATGGAAAAATTAATTTTTGCTAAATAGCTAGTCATCTCTGACAAATCTGCCCTCAGGCTAACAATATTTACATACGGTCTTCCTCCCACATATAGAAAATACTTACATGGATATTGTATTATTATTTATTCCAGTACTGGGACAAAAAAAAAGCCCATAAATAATTTAAATATTTATGAACACATGTTTCACTAAATCATACTTTATAATGAAATTTAACTGGTAATACAAATGAATTGAATCTGTATGTTAGCAATAATGAAATTGTTTATAACATTAAATAAAAAAAGGAAATGTGTATGATTCTACTATTAAATCAATCTCACATACACAAACACACACGGCACACACAAAAGCATTAAAAAGGGTATGGAAAAATTCAAACTGTGACACTGATAGGCTTCCATGCCCTCAATTAATTCCAAACAGTTTAATTCTAAGAGTTTACAACAAAGAAAATCTCTTGAGAGCTCAGCCACAGATCCTCAACAGGAAGGCCATAATAAGCAGAATCTGAATCATGAATTACAGTCAAATAACAAAAATTATGACATTTGCTAAAATCATGTTTTTATCATGTTGTACTAGATTAATATTCTGGTTTACACAATAAGGAATATGAGGCAGTTAGAAAAACAACATTTTAAACTGAGAAAGAAATATAAAGAGAAAATAAAAAGTTGTCAATGCCACAAAGAGGAAATACAAACATGAGCCGAACAGTCAATGTAGTTAAAAATGAGTTTTAAATCTGTTTCAAAGCTCCTTATAAGATAAACTGAAAAGATCAATCAATTCATTCTGGATATTGAGAGTAAAGAATATGGATGCAGTACACTGAGTCCATATTCTTCAAACTCTATTAGGTAAATATATGTTCTCAGGAAGGCATTTGATAGGACCTTGGTTATTAAACAGACAAGGGCATAGAGAATTAGTATTCTATACTGCTGCTCAAGAGTAGATTCATTTGCTTTGGAGAAAGACATGCAGATGCCAAAGATAATGTACATTACAGTACTTTGTAAACTCAACACTCTGATCAGGAATCAAGTGAATGACCCTCCCTTTTCCAAACTCACAATCACTATATAATAAATATTTAGGTAATTTTTTTCAACATAGCTTTTAGCAATATCATACACATATATTCTGTGAATGCAGATACAAAGAGTTAGAAAGAAATTTATTAATCCATGAGACCAGGCTATTTTATTTTCAGGTATAAATGAAAACATTCTTGATTTTCAGAGCTGTTGAAAGTCTGTTTTATTTTATTTTGTTTTTATTGCTTTATATTTTTAAAATGTAACTAGGGGCTTATGGAGACAAATTGATTGATCTTACAGACACAATGTTTTTTCTTTTATTCCTACTTCTGTATTAACTGCAGTTGCAGGCCAATTATTATCTTATCATTGGCCTTTTACACAACTATATTATTGCCCTAAACTCAAAGAAATTTGTTTTTAAGCTTCAATAGTGTGGACTTTCATCACATGATAGGCCATATTTTCATCTCACCTTAGTTAGAAATGGAATCACAGCTTTCAACATCATTTCAATACCATTTTTCAGAAAAATAAATAGAATGTCCCATGACCAATATATTTTATACTTTCACCTGACCCTAAGTTTAGTTTTGTCTTTTCTCTTGTATTATTCTGCTTTTGAAATAGAAAGCCATTTTCAACAAGTATACATACTTTTCAATTTAACCTGTAACTCAAACAGGTTTAAATTTGAGTACTATAATAGTAATGTTTAAATAAAAATGGCACAGAAAAGAAGTAACTTAATTATCAGTCCTTGAATGTAAAGTTTTTATAACATTTCTCACCAGTTTCTCAGTTGCCTTTAAAATTATTTTATTTATTTATTATTTTGCCTCTATAATTTACTTTATTGTTTATTATTTATTTATTTATTTCTTTAGAGGCTGGTTCTGAACTCCTGGGCTCAAGGAATCTTCCTGCATCAGCCTCTCGAGTTGCTGGGACTTCAGGCGTACACCACCATGTCCAGCTAATTTTTTTTTTTTTGTAGAGATGGGGTCTTGCTATATCTCCTAGGCTGAGTCTTGAACTTCTAGCCTCAAGTGATACTCCCACCTCAGTCTCCAGAGTAGCTAGGATTACAGAAGTAAGTCACCTCACCTGACTAGAATTACTATATCTTGCAGAAGTTTTTATCAGAGGAGTTTTGGCAAGATGACGGATTGAACTTGCATTCTTTAAAAAGGCCTAGAGAGTGGACTAGGATTTTCTGGTCCTTCACTAAGTGACATCTTCACAGATTCCCGAATCTTTTTTTAAGCTATAAGCCTGGATATGTATGGTCCTAGGAGAGTCTACTGCAAATTTTTGGTACCAAAGGAACTTCAGGGGCAAATAGATACACTGAATTGCTTCCCACTCCTAAGGCCAAATGGGAAAGTACTACTCAATTAAGAAGATCACAACAACCCATTACGTGTGAATTTGTGCCAATGGAAGGACTCTAGTAATTTGACTTCACTACATGAATTAAAAAGAGCCTAAAAGAATCAAAGCAAAATAATATGCCTAAAAGATTCTGCAACCAAGAAGAAGACAGAAAAAGTAATATTCCCTGGATGAATAAAAAAAAAAAAATCACTAAGGAGAACAAATTTAATAACATGGAAATTGGGTGGGGGGAAAAATCTCAACACATAGAACAAAAACACAGAATTCATGAATAAAGTAGTAAAAGATTTGGTAGATATATCTATTAGATCTAACATTAATGGTTATTTGAGAGGCAGAAAAAAGAACAAAGGGAAGAGCAAGTAAATTGATAATTTTTAAGAGAAAAATCCATCTGATCAATAAAAGATTTAAATTCGAAAGTTAACAGAGCTTATCCAGTTCACAGATTTAACGGAAAAATGGCACACGTCTAAGCACATTTAGGTAAAATTCATGAATTCCAGGAAAAAGTAAATATCTTAGAAATATGAGTACCAACAATAAAACAAGTCATAAAAAATAGACAAATGTTATCCCTACACACAGAGCATCCAATCAGCTTTCAATGCCTTACCTCTCTTAAGGAGACAGTCAAAAAACCAAACATATGAGCAAAGTCTCTGTATCAATTATCAATGTACTGCCTCTCAGCTCCAAATTAAGCCTTTGGGATCTGCTCTGTAAAAGTGGACTAGACTCTATAATCACTTCTTTTTTACATTAAGAAATATCTTAAATTTTATCAGTACAGTGCTCTGGAGTGATATTGCAGGAGGAAGGGGGCTCCTCTTCCTGGTTCTCATATGTTGAGGTTTACTCTTTTTGCTCTTCCTGTACAGTCCGTCAGTGGTGAGTGCATATGAGGAAATTAAGTGGTGGTCTGCCTCAGCCTAACACCAAGAGTGTATAGTCCTTCTTTGATCTTGTGCCCCAGACTGGGAATGGTTATTACCTTCTTGATGCAGCACTCCCAACATGGACACTGGCATGCTCCAGATCTCATACTGGCAGCAGTGCACTGTCCCTTTCTGTGCAACTGTCTACCATATTCAACATGACTATACCTCAGAGTGTTGATTCCTGCTGCCCAGCAACTGCTAACCAGCTCTGGCCAAGGCCAGAATTTGCAGTGAACTTCACTGCATTTCAACAGGAAGCAACCCCACCATTTCAGAGAAGATCTGAACTCCAGTCAGGGGAAGGAGACCTCGCCGTTTCCAAGTTTATTTTTCCTTGAAAAATCTCGGCTGGGTGCAGTGGCTCATGCCTGTAATCCTAGCACTCTGAGAGGCTGACATGGGAGGATCGTTTGAGGTCAGGAGTGTGAGACCACACTGAACAAGAGCAAGACCCCATCTCTACTAAAAACAGAAAAATTAGCCGGGCGTGGTGGTGCGTGCCTATAGCCCTAGCTCCTCGGGAGGCTGAGGCAGCAGGATCCCTTGAGCCCAGGAGTTTGAGGCTGCTATGAGTTAGGCTGATGCCACAGCATTCTAGGTCTGGTGAACAGAGCAAGATTCTTCTCAATTAAAATACAAACAAACAAAAAACTCCTTAATCTCTAGGATACCCTTTACAGTTATCTTTACATATTTATAGTTATTCCTCTCTCACAGTTATTATCATTTATAATAACTTTTACTGACTCAAATGACTATGTCATTTCTGGCTCCTGAATGAACCCAGATAGAGAACTGATCCCAGGAGATAAACTAGGAAAGAAGAGATCTGGAGATTATTCATATCCTTGGGATTAAAGGCAGAGGTAAGCTCCTTGCCAAGGAAATGGGATGCTAGTAATCTAAGGTATACAGTAACTTCAGAAAATTAATCAAGCTATTGCCTGTGGCTAATTGTGATGAAGTGCCAACTAGAGCACATGCCTTGGAAACTTAAGTGGGCTGCTGTATTTGAGTGTTACGCAGTAATAATGACTGCAGGGACAGTAGTGTAAGACAGATCCTTTTAAGTACACAAGTATTTACAAAGAGAAAATGACAAGGTCAAGTGCATTAACTCTCAGCTTAAATCAGTCTGATAACCAGAGAACTTCCATGACAGCATTAAAAGAATCTCTTTTAGGTGCAGAATTTCTTTTAGGTGCAGGGCTGATACTGCCGAAAATTAAGCCAAAAAAAAAAAAAATGTAATTGTGTAGGTTGCAATGACGGTTTAGTTCATTCTCACCAAGTTTCTTATTTGAAAGTTAGGACCTTGACTGGCAAAGAACGGGATCCTGAAACTTAGAACAGAGACATCTGGTTGATACTGGATGAAACTAACAATTTTGGACAGCTCTCCTCCATCCCCCAAATAATTGTGAGCCTCTTACACCAGTGGAATTAGCTTGTTTTCCAGTGTCTGAGAAGACTAGCCTTCCTGAGCTTGAAAATCCTCTGATAATTTTAGATGAGCAGATGCCTTGAAGGGGGATGCTAATTTTCCTGAAGACCTACCACAACAAGTTCCTGTTGCCACTAGACCCATAACTAGGGTCAAATCTCAGCATGCTCCAAGAGGACAAGTACACACTGTAACCCAGGGAGAAATAGCCTGCGTGCCCAAAAGAAACCTGAGGAGCATGTATGGGAGTAGATTCTAAAAGTATTTTACCAAAGAAGGTGGAACATAACACTACATCAGGCCAGGCGTGGTGGCTCACACCTGTAATCCTAGCACTCTGGAGGCTGAAGTGGGAGGATCTCTTCAGCTCAGGAGTTCGAGACCAGCCTGAGCAAGAGTAAGACCCCATCCTTACTAAAAATAGAAAAATTAGACAGGTGTGGGTGGTGCGTGCTATAGTTTCAGCTACTTGGGAGGCTGAGACAGAAAGATCACTTGAGCCCAGGAGTTTGAGGTTGCAGTGAGCTATAATGACACCACTGCACTGTAGCTGGGGCTGCAGAGCAAGACTCTGTCTCAAAACAAACAAACAAAACAAACTCACTATATCAGGCCAAATTCACTGATATGGATGCATTTAATAGAGATTCCAGACTTAATACATTAATTTATGTAACTAGAAATGACTATAATAGCTTATCTGGTTGGTGCACTGAAAAGTCGGATTTAACAATTGAGATACTGGAGCTTCCCTGGCATTGATATGGAGTTCAATGATTTGGGAAGTGAGAAATGTTGGATTAGACTTATAATGTGAGAACTAAATACATGCACCCTCACTCCTCAACTGTGCTTCACAAGCGGGGTCAGAAGGCAAAGAAAATTACATTAGTAAAAGGAGTAACTACACCCCTACATTCATATAAAACTCTGGGGTTACTCTTTCTTGTAAGCCAGGTATGACCATGGGGTATGCGGTCATTTAGAACTCCCAGGTTTTAAATGGAGATGATAGGATCCCAAGGTAACACAGCCCAAGTAGCCACAATTAGCCATCCAAGAGAAGGTGGGCACATTACCTGAAAAGGGCAGCCAGAAAATACTGAGAATCGGAATGTCTTGGCTTATAGAGATCTTTGGCAGTAGATAATTCACTACTAGTGCCCCTAGGTAAAAACAGATAAGCAGCCTACCACAGTACTGTTTGATTTGTATAAGAGAAAAAACTCTAGGTCTGGTTGGCAGAAACCCGACTGGTGGAAAACTATAGTCTCTCACCAGTCTCCAGACCCAGGTCAGTTCACAGACCCAGACAGAGCCCCTTGATTGACGGGGAGAACAGGTCCCTATACAACCACTCCAAATACACATGATAAATCTTCCAATCCTTTCCCAAAGGGATTTAGAGCCACTAATTAGAGGTACTGTACATTGTTAAAAGGAAATATCTAGACTTTTCATGTATTAATAGAAACTGTCATTCTGGAGATTCAAAATGCCATTGTGGTTTACCAGTTATATCAGGGGCTTACAGTGGTCAGGTAATAGGATGATACTGCATAACTCAAGTCTGACTAACAGTGGGCCCAAATGGTCCAAGCCAATCTGTTGTTGTTTCCCTAGTCCCAGAATGTATTATTGGAAAAGACATAGTTGGCAAATGGCATAATCCCCACGTTAGCTTTCTGATCCATGGAATAAAGGTCATTATAAAGTAAGTACGGCTAAAGGGAAGTTCATAGAACTTCCTATTCCTACCAACATAACAAACCAGAAGCAATACTATATTCCTGAGTGAACTGCAGCATTTCAATCAGAGAATTGAAAGAAGTAGGGGTGGCAAAACCTATTATATCTCCATTTAACTCATCAGTTTGGCCTAAGCAGAAGTCAGGCAAGGATCTTAGAGAATGACAGTGGACTATCACAAACTTAAGCAGGTGGTGACTTTAACTGTAGTTGCAGCCCCTGGCACTTGATATGCAGCTACTGACCTGGCTAATGCCTTTTTCTCCAATTAATAAGAACTACTCAAAGCAAGTTGTTTTTTCCTAGGATAGACAACAGTATACACTCAGTGCTACTTCAGGACTATGTTAATTTCCCTGTCTCTGACATATGGTTAAATGGTTACCTATTATTTCACAATTTCTGTGGTTTCAGGAGTCTAAACACAGCTCAGTTGAATCCTCTGCTTAGAATCTCATAAGGCTGCAATCAAGGTGGTCACTGTGCTACATTTTCCTCTGGATGCTCAACTGGGAAAGAAGTGATTCCTAAGTTCATTTAGTTTGATGGCAGAATTCATTTTCTTGTGGTTATAGAACTGAGGCCCCTGACCTTCTGCTGGCTAATGGTTAGAGACAACTCTCAGGGCCAAGAAGCTGCCCACAGTTACTTGCCACATATGATACTCTTAACATGATCACTCACTTTGTCAGATCAACAAGGAGAATCCCTAGAGCAAGTCTACTGGCAATCTTATGTAATACAACACAATATAATCAAAGCTTCCGTATCAACTTTGCTACACTCTTACTGGTTAGAAGTAACAGGTTTCAACACATTCAAGGGGACTAGACAAGTGCATGAATACCGGGAGGTAGGGTTCATAAGGGGCCGCACCTGAGTCTGTCCACCACAATTGTCCAGAGATATCTTCATTGTCCTCACACTCCACAAAGCATCACACAGTTTGATAACATGTTCCAGACCACTGAATGTCCTGATACTTTACTGAGGTGGCCACGGGCCCCTGAGTTTGAGGGGTCGGGGGTGAAGGATTGGGGGTGATAATGCTGACCTTCGATTTTCCATATGTTTTAAAGCTTTAGATGTACTTCCTGCTCCTCATACCCAATTAGCACAATGTTGTCAAAAATAACAGTAAATAATTACATAAATACAGGGAGGGGGCAGGGGAACTAAAAGAAATGAAAACATCCCTCTGAGAAGCAGGACTGGGGGTGAAGAGGGCAGAACAGGGGATTGCTATTTTGGTCACAATATCATTTGATTTTTTTTT
Organism: Avahi laniger; assembly: GCA_963575035.1. Classification (NCBI taxonomy): domain Eukaryota; kingdom Metazoa; phylum Chordata; class Mammalia; order Primates; family Indriidae; genus Avahi; species Avahi laniger. The sequence goes on from CAUYSK010118333.1 coordinate 10,559, forward strand.
TAAAGAGACAAGGTCTTGCTCTGTTGCCCAGGTTGAAGTGCAGTGGTGAAATCATAGCTCATTGCAGCCTTGAACTATCAAATCCCTGGGCTCAAGCAATCCTTCTGCCTCAGCCTCCTGAGCAGCTGGGACTAAATATACATACCAACACGAGTGGCTAATTTTTTAAAAATTTCTGGAGAGACAGGATCTCACTACATTGCTCAGGCTAGTCTCAAACTTTTGGCCTCAACTGATCTTCCCACCTTGGCCTCCCAAAGTACTAGGATTACATGTGTGAGCCACTAGCCCAGCCCATTTGATTTTTTTTTAAGTAATGTACATGCATTACTTAGATAAAAAGTAAAATTTAGTTCAGGAAAAGAAGAAAATAAAGACATGAAATAAGAAATACTAGGTAAATAAAAATATAGAAAAATCAAGGTGGCAATATTAACATCAAACTGGCACTCAAGATTAGAAGCATTAAACAGAAAAAAGATGGCTACTGTATAATGCTAAATATATTGTTACATATGAAATGTCCAATTTCCTTAAGTATTGACAGTTGATATCTCTGACATTTCACTTTGATACTTCTTGTTTTATTTTTATTGTAAAGGTATATCCTCAGCCTTTCAAATACACATTTTGGTTTGTGATTATCTTTTATATTTTTTTTTAAAGCAATTTTTGTGAAACCATAGATAAGTCAAAAATTCGTGTTATTTTTGAATATGAGTTCCAACATGGAACCACTGTAATGCAGACAGCTCAAAATCTCAATAAAGCATTTGAGAAGGATGTGGCTAATGAACACACAATACATCCATGGTTTCAGAAGTTCCACTGTGGTGATTTTAATCTTGAAAATGAGCCACATGGGTAACCTGAGACCAGGGTAGATAAATGATGAGCTGAAAGCTGTAATGGAAGCAAATCCATCTCAACCTATGTGTGAATTAGCAGCAAGATTTGATGTGACGATTCCAACAATATTGGACCATTACAAACAAATCAGCAAGGTAAAGAAGCTTGATAGATGGGTTCCTCATAATTAAAGGAGCGTCAGAAGAGAATCACCTCAAAGCGTGCCTTCCTTTGCTGTCACAACATGAAGGCAAACTGCTTCTACACCATATTGCTATGTGTGACCAAAAATGGATTCTTTTTGACAATTGCAAGCATTCAGCACAATGGCTGGATACAGATAAAGTGCCAAAACATAGTCCAAAACTGAATATTCATCAAGAAAAAGCTAATGGTATCTGTTTGGTGGTGCAGTGCTGGTATTATCTGCTATAGCTTCATGAAACCTGATCAATCGATTACAGTAGATGTCTACTGCAACCAACTGGATGAAATGATGAGGATGCCTGAGATTAAGCAGCCAGAATTGGTCCATAGAGACGGGCCAATCCTCTTGCAAGACAACGCTCGACCACTTGTAGCACAAACAATTCTGTTCAAACTACAGAGGCTGGACTGGGAAACTCTCCGTCATCCACCATATTCACCAGACCTTGCACCAACTGACAACCACTTCTTCCAGGCTTTGGACCACTTCTTGCAAGGAAAAATAGTCAATTCTCAACAAGCTGTGGAAAATGCCTTTTGCAATTTCATCTCTATTGGCTATCCAAGCTTCTTCACTGCTGGCATAAGCAAGCTACCATTAAGATGGCAAAACTGTGTTGATAGTTTAAGCACATACATTAACTGTACTGCTGCTTATTTAACAGGTACAATAAATTGCACTTTTGAGTGAAAATCGGACATTTCATATTTAATGACCTAATATAAAGTAAACAAACCAATTGTTTGGTTTGAGTTTTCTTTTATACTTACAAAATCCTCAAATTCCATAGTTTTTCATCAAACTTTTTTTAATTCCATTATTATTTTATTGTTTGTATTTAATTCTTTACTACATCTAGACTCT
>CAUYSK010118335.1:0-106580 GCA_963575035.1 Avahi laniger
TCCTCTTCAATTCCATTGAGTTTTCTTACAATCCATGTTCAGAATGCTTTCTCTGTCATTTTAGTCATTTCATTTAAGTTGGCATCAATTGTTGAAGATCTAATGATTTCTTTTGGGGGTGACTTTTCTCCATGATCTTTCATGATTCCTGCATTCTTTTGCTGATTCTTTCTCATCAGGCTACTTGGTCGAGAACTGGGGGTGCTAGAACTGGTTTATGGCCCTATCTCCAAGTTCCCAAGGGTCATTCCTTGACGGTGCTGGGGAGAGGTACTCTGGTCCTGTATTGCCTTAGGGGTATTTTAGCAAGTTGGTTTACCTCTGACCTGTTGTCTTCAGCTCTTGTCAATGGAGACTAGTGAGTTAGGTCCCCCAGCTTAAGCTCTCACCTGGTGGATTGCACTTGTGTGTATGACTCCACTGCCCTCTAATAGCTTGAGATGGAAGGCACTGTGTTAACCTATGGGGTTACCCTCTCTGTCGTTGACTGTAGTTTGCATGGAAGAGCCAGTTATCAAGGTAATCTGATGTCTCTGTGGTAGGCTCTGGTTCCCTGAATAGGGTATACAAATGCTCCAATCTTTGGGATGGGCTCTGCCACCCCCAAGGGTTACTTGGACCCTGTTCCCCCTTAAAGTGGGGGTAAGAGCAAGATACATTGCAGCCGGTGTGTGCAACCTTGGGTTTGTGTGCTTCTATGGTTGCTTGATCTGCGGCTAGGGGGAGCTGCTAATATGATATTCAGGGCTCTTTCACATTTGGAAGGCTGCTCTTGATGGGAAGGGTCAATTGATGCAGTTGCTCATGTCTCTGGCCAGGTTTTTCCTTCCCTGTCCACAAACCTCAATGCCGGCAGCTGCCCTGACCTGAAGAGCAAGCTCTAGAGTTATGCCCTCATTACATGACCTAAGCTGGTCCAACAGGCCAAATCAACAGACCGCCAACTATTTTTTCAGCATCAATGTCCTGCTAATTCATGCCAGCCACACGGAGAAAGTGGCTTTGTTCACTTCTTCCCACCTCCAAGGGTGGAGCCCACCGCACCTGGCGCGAAAGTCCCCAGGCTGGAGGAGGGCTGTTGCCCAAAACTGCCACATGTCGCAGTGTCCCCAGGCTGGGGACCCCAAAAATGGCAGCCACCCAACCCTGGAGAACTAGTGTTGGGGGTGAACACTCAAGATTCGCCGGCCAACACGGGTCCAGCAAGCCAAATCAATAGGTTGCTATTTTTCAGCACCAAAGTCCCATAGATTCACTCCAGCTGCACAGAGAAAATGGCTTTTCTCACTTCTCCCCACCTCCAGGGGTGGCCCTGGGCTGAGGGAGGGCTGTTGCCTGAAACCTCCACGTACCACAGCATCTGTAGGCTGGAGACGCCCACAATGGTGGCCGCCCACTCCTGGAGAGCTAGCATTAGGGGGAACCACTTAGAGGTGGCAGATGCCAGTCTGTCCGGCTGCATCAACAAGCTGCCAGCTGTCACCTCTGCATCACAGTCCCACAGTCTCAAGTCTGCTTAGCAGAGGGTCCTGCTCCCTTTGTCCCATGCTGAGCTGGCTGAAATCGATAGCGGTTTCCAGGGGCAGAGCCTCTTTTTCAGCGTTCACCTTCTGTGCTCTGGTCTCACTGACCACCGGAAGTGAGATGCCTGTCTCTAAACTCCTTCATGCTGGTCCTGGTCGCAGGAAATAACCACACAGACCAGTCCCTCCCCCGCAGTGCGATCCCAGCACAGGGCACTGGAAAGTCTAAAACGTTTCCCGCTATTCTCTCCTCTCCACAGACCCTGACTTCCCGTGCCACGGCTTTGCACCAGCTTCAGGTGTGCCCCTGTCTGAGTGGGCGTGGAGGTGTGCGGGGGAGCCAGGCGTCCTCCAGAGGATGGGATAGAACAGCGCTGGCTGGCCGGGCGGGTGCGGCCCTCCTGCACTGTACTCCCTATTGTATATCTCACACCCTCTGGTCTTTGCGAACTTTATCTCCCTTTCACCTTTTTTTTCCTGCGCTGCATGTCCCACGCTGTTTCTCTGCAGATTCACAACACAACACTGTTCTTGGTGGGGAGTGATCCACTCGTATGTAGCTGTCCGAGTTCTCCACCTCCTTCGCCCGGAGCAGTGAGCCAGGAAGCCACCACTAGTCCACCATCTTTTCCTCCTCTGTACTCTATTTCAAATACTGCCTTAGTTACCCAGCCAAAATCTGTTTTAGTTCCTGGTATTCTTCTCAAATGAGGTGAAATATCCTGAAGAGCCAGACTCTGGCCAAGATGTGCTTTGAGGCAGGCAGAGCTGATATAATTTTTCATGTCAGGACTGATAAAATACAACTTTATTAGAACATTATGAATTTCACGTATCTCAGGAGACAGACCATGGAGTGCAAGACGAGGTACCACTTTAACACTGTTATCTCCATATGCTCACACATGTTTGACCATAATCAGAAAGAGAAACACTGGATGCTAGAAGAGATTTAGAAAATAATTTATTTAAAAATGTAGATAGTTTTCATCATAGACAAAAACATCCTCCTCAAAGTGGAGATAAGCAAAGAATAGCTACATAGTAAAAGTTTATTAAAGGCTGTTGGTTTAAATGAACTATTTAAATGTCATTGATTTCTTAAATATGCACAAATATCATTTGTCCTAGATGTTTTCCAGGGAATAATTTTTAACAAGAGATTATAATAAATTAATTTGACCAAAAATTATCCTCTATGTTGAAAGGCATTATTTGCTAGTGAGATAACCATAGGAAAATAATTAGAGAGCTTACATCAGTTTACTCAGACATTTTCAAAAAGAAATGAGGGTAGGAAAGGAGAACCTATGGTACCTAGGTCCCTCAAAATCATTAGCCCAGTGAATTATTTACCACCGTCTTATGAATTGGGAATGAGAAAGCCAACATTTGGACCAGGGAGATCAACTGACTCCTCTCAAATCATAACGTTCTATTCAATCCTAATATCCATGATCTTGTCTTCTGCACTCCTCGGCTTCAACGATTGCTCTCAATTTTGCCTGTTTCCAACATAATTTTCAAGAAAGTACATGTCTCTATGGTTAGTTATTTTAGAATTAGATATGTTTAGAAATTATTTTCAGTAAACTTTCCTAGATTATCTATTCTAGAAAAAATGAATGCTGTTTTATGTATTTCCTCTTCTGGAAACCAAAAGCATCTAGAAGTTAAATATACACACACACATACACACACACATATATATATATATAACCTTGTTCTAGCAGTAAGCTTGACTTCAGGGAGGGATGGGCAGCTAATATTGTTCTTAAAGGAGACAATTACAGCCTGATCTTCTTTATTTGCCAGGTGGAGTCCTTTTCAGTAAAGGACCACCAACCTTCCCCAGATATTCATATTTAAGAGCAAGAGACTAAATTGAGGACCAAATGTAAAATCTATTTCAAAAAGCTAAAACACAGAACTAACAATGAGGAATATATTTTAGAAACTCTTTCTCAACCCAAATTATGCCACTTGTAAATGTTCAACTAATAGTTCCTAATGGCCATATGAATAATATTCAGCCTTAACTTTTAGTAGAATAATTATGAAGAAGGTCTTGCAAGAAGTGGGAAATCTTGCAAGGAAAATGTTTTGAGGAATCAAATAATCTGAAGAGTTTAAGAACATCCTGGGACAAATTTTTTGTTGTTGTTGCTGCTGTTGCTGTTTGGGAAGATTATGACAATTAGTCTCACCATGTTCTCAGTTCTGGACAGATCTTATATGCTCAGGAGAACTCTCAACTTACCCTTATGGAATAAGTCTGGGCCTAGATCAAGTTTCCACAGTGAAAAGCTGAGTCAGCCTAGATTTCAGCAAGTCGAAGGAATTTTAGGAAACTTTCTCCAGTCACAATTTTCATAGGGTTTCAAAGATGTTTAGAGAGAGACTGAAAGTTCAAACTAAACTCATTTGACCAGGATGCCTTTGCTAACTAATATCACATTCTCTGAGGTCCACCGTTAACTCCAAGCATTCTCATAAGAGCACAGCCTCCTGGAGTTCTGAAAGAGAGGGGGACGCCTCATCACAAGGTAATGTCTGGAGTCATCGGAGTATACTTTTCCTACTCTTCTGCTAGAGTATATGGGGCTTGACTTTTGGGGGTTAATGAGAAAATATTTAAGATTTCTGAAATACCATCTGTGAAGAATTAACTTTAATATGGTATTATTATCAATCATATAACGGTTCCATGCAAGACTGTGCACAATGCAGTTAAGTACCACCACAGCAGAGAAAGAAAAAACCGTTCTGGCCTCCTTCTGCGGTTAATCCAGGAAAGCCAATCCCAGGGGGAGTAAAAGCAGTTATGCTTCTGGGGAAGGAACTGTAAAGGCGAGAGGAATATTACAAACAGCTACAGAATGAAGACGGTAAGCATGGTGATCACACCCGTCTTCAACAAGTGCTCCATCTGTCCTTGTTATTAACACAATACCACTGCAACAATTTATGTTACCCTATTATTTTGTTTTATTTTACCCTGGACCAATTTCACAATCTATTCTCTCTACCTGGATTAATAATTACTATTGGAAAAAATAACATCTATGTGCATATTTGTGAAATATAAAACCATGGTCTCCAGATTCCCCTGTAATAAGCCTTTTACAGCCCTTTTTTTATTCCATTACCTTCTATTGCCTTTGTGATTTATGAATCTTTTGCACCCCCTTCCTAATCTTTGTTCTTTTCAAGACCGCCTTGCTTTCTACTGCATCAAGAGGACTGAGGCCATAGGGAACTAAGATTTCTTTTTACTGAACCCGTCAGTTATAACTGTCCAACCTCTGCACTGACTCTTTCTAGGGTTTTTCCATGTTCAAAGGAAACAGGAAGCTGCCTGTTAATGGTTTACTGCTGTATGTGCATCTTGAATTTCATCTTTTGTCTCCTTCTGGATTTGGATCCATCTTTTTCCTATACTCTCAAACTATCTTATCTTTTAGTGTTTTGCCTTCAATCTAAAATTATGGCTAATTATTTCCTCTTCTAAAAAACAAAAAAAAAATAAAATAAAATGAAAACAAAACCTTTCTCAGCCCTAACACTCATGTACCTGTTTCTCATCGCATCCCTTCCCTCCCACCCCAAGCTTCTCGAAAGAATAGCCTGTGCCTTATGTTTTTCCTTCCTCCTCATCCAAAAACGGTTCTCCTCATCCTAATTATTGCTCCCATTACTCCCTGAACCTACTCTTCCCAGTGCTGACAATGACATCTGTGTTGCAGATACAAGTACAGTCGTCTACATTTGCATGATTAGACTGTGCCGATTAGGATGCTCTTGGCCAGTTATTTATTTTTTCTTTGAAAAACTATATCTTCCCTAACACTACTGTTTCCTGAATATCCTCCTGTCACTATTTCTTCTTTGTTGACTTAATGGCCTCTCACTTTTAAATTTAGAAAATAAGCAAAGATTTGAACAAATGACCATTTACTACTTCACTAATTTAAGTTCTTAACAGAATCTTCACTATTCTTTGGTTTAAAATTGTCCAAAGTAGCAGCTGAATAGACTGTTTATTATTAGAAAAGAGTGTTTTATGACTCACACTAGGAAAGCGTAGACATTAGGGCTTAGCCAAGATGCTTAGCCAGACTCTTTCACTGGACTTCAGCTTTGAAGTCAGAATATCCAAATACCTGCTGAAAAATCTTCTCTCATCCTGAATATTGCTTTTGTTATGCCTGAGTTTAATATCATACCAAATCAGTTTCAGAACTTGAGTAACTTGAACAAGACTTAGTGTTTGGATTTACATTTAACTTTTAATCAAAAAGTTTTCATCAGTACATTTAGCATTTATTTAGCATCAAATATAAGGAAGACTCTAGATTTTAAGTATTATGTTTCTTAAACAATGAATTAGTAAAGCAGAAAGTGCATTCATGGAAAAGAAAAGAAATTATGAAACAATTTTAAGTCTGTTTTTAAAAATGGTCAGAAAGTTTCTTCTACAAATACTGCACGGACCTTCATTTAGGGACAGTATGTCAAGTCCTGGGATTGTAAAGGAGGTAAGATGTCACCTGAATCAGTTTCTCTGAGAGAAAGAAAAGCTTAATAATGTTGTGACAACATGACCATTAGCAGTAAGCGATTATGGCAGAGGTGGGTCTGGCTATTTCATGGACCTGAGCTGAGAGTCACAAATGCGCAGTAGGGTCACTATAGAAATAATCGCATGAAAGTGCTAAGGAATTACAATGGGAAGATTTTCAAATTTGACCATGAAAGCTTTTAGTCATCAAATTAATAAAATTAAAGTGTTTGTCAACTTTCAGATATATTTTTGTAATCCTAGAAGTGTATCGTGTGATGATGGTATCCAGCTTTGGCCTAAGCTTAGCCAAAGGTTGAACATCTATTGGAAATACGGTACCTCTATTATGTATTTTTAATTGTGCTTCTAACAGGATTTCTTTATTTTCTATTCCAAATAATCCTAGGTCAGTTTAATTACCTGTATTTGAATAACATGCAATAAAAATTGAACCTGATGTTAGGAGTTAGGACCTAATGCTTCTAGGCTTCCACTGATAATTATAATCATCCTTATGACAGTGAAATGCTATTATTTAGACTCACTACTTTGGTCAATCTTTTCATTTTATCAAAACAGTGTTACAGAAAACGAAACATTTTGCAAGATGACCGTTTAAAATTGTTTTGCATCTCTACATCCTCCCTTGGTAACTTCATGTTCAGAGAAGATTTTCATTTATTCAATTGCTTTCTTTTTGTCTTTCTAATCTTAAGTACCAGGTAGTGAAGGGGACTTTACCCGCAGAAACACTGTTTAGAAAATCTGCAACAGGAATGCTGTTTATAATCTATGGAACTTACATTTTAGAAAGATTAATATGTAATTATCATCTAAATATATGCATACTGAATTCCAAAAATATACTTTAGCATATATTTGGAATCTGCTAAAATATATTTAAGCACCTATTATGCAGAACAATTGTAAACTTGAAGATTTTTAATTTGCGATGAATAAACACACTACTTCTCAGATAACGTACTGAATATTTATTTTCTGCATGTTCTTAAAATAGAAATTAGTTTCTTAGGTAAGTAGAGAATTACAGCATGTGATTTTGTATACTTATTTTTTTGTCTTAAAAATGCACTCAATGACACACATACCATTAAAAAAAGTGCCTTCAAATAAACAACTGACTTCTAGGGAATAATTTGAAGAAATTAGTTCTTTAGATAGAGGTGTTCACCTGATTTTAAGATGTATACCTTATTTGTCTTGAATATTGGAAAGCAAATCAAAAAGTAAGAAACCTTCAAAAAAAATAAAAATCACTAATAAAACATCTAAATTAGATAGTAGATAAAGTAGATTCCAAAGGAAATCTTATGAAATAAAGAGTTTTGGCATGTTCCACACACTGACAGCCCCTGTTTTTCAGGGTATGTGTCACTCTTTCAAATCTGTGAAAATCCACCCACTGACTCTGACTTCACACTATACTGTTAATGGCTAATTTTTATCCCTTCCATAGTATTGCTTTAAAACAGCACAATATCTAACCTACAAAAGTAGCAGGATGTGGATAAATATTTAACAACTGAACAAGTAAATGAATATTAATCATCAGCGAAAGCTTAAACCATAACTTTAAGGTATAAGAAGGTAATTTCAGTCCAATAGAATAGCAGAAATATCAGAGTCCTGAAAATGTATCATGTAAGCAATTGTTTATTTTTTCCTATTCCATAACTTTTAAAGTCACTTTTTTTTATTTCAGAATATAATGGGGGTAAAAACATTTTAATTATATCATCTGCTTTTGTATAGTTTGAGTAAAAGTTTTAAGTGTGCCCATCACCCAGAGAGTGATGAACTAATACCTTTTGTAACAACCTGGATGGAACTGGAGACCACTCTTCTAAGTGAAGTATTACAACAATGGAAAAACAAATACCACGTGTACTCAATACTAAATGGAAACTAAAGTCACTTTCAAATTACATGAAGTAATATCGAAGACCTCTGATAGGAACTAATTATAAGATTTTTAGAAAAATCAACAATTACAGCTAAATATATAGTTTACACATTTCAGTTGAATTTAATAAACTTGGCCATCACTTAAATTTTATCCTACATACCTCCAAAAATTTTGAAAATCAAAAGAATTTTTCTGTAATATTTCTTCCCAGAATGAATTGCAACATCTCTAGTAGTTCTAATGCTGAAAGAGGGGTTGGCGGGAAGAAAAAGAAAAGAAAACTGCAGAGTGCTTTCAAACATGTGATTTTATTTTTCTTAGTCATCTTTTTTTTTTTTTTTTAAGATTAGTCCAGGCCCAACGAGACATCAAGTAAATGTATGGTTTGCCCTTCAAAAATTGGAGTTGATGATCAAGATTAGTTCATTGGAAACTGTTGCTGCTCACATATAACATACCCAAAAATGTGTTTTTAGGTTAAATAAACACCCCAATGAGTCAAAATCTCATCAGCATAATCCATAGACTCACTAAGAAATAGTGGCAGAAGCATTCTTAGAGGAGAAGCCATCCAAGCAAACCCCTGTATGGTGAAAAGAATCATCCTGTTACATGAAATCCCATTATGCAGGAAGACAACTACCGACATCGTTATAATTAGTCTTCAAAAGCATGAGATACTAGTAGTTATCACCATATTATATTCTTTAAAAATAAGAAGTACAAATTTCATTTCATTCTCTAGCACTACACTGTCGAAATAAAAAGACACAGTTATTACACATGATGCTTTTTCCCTTGACCCTGACGTAGCCATAGTTCTACACTAAGGCTGGTTCTAGTCTAGTCTTAATATTACAGTAAGACTTGTTCAACGCAAGTAACTACATTTTTAATGCTCACCACCAGTATTTAATGCTTTCCACCTGCAATTTCTCTCTAGTTATTTTGGTTGCCTGAGACTCATTCTTTATTGGCTTACTCAATATTCCCTGAGTTCTTGTTTGTAGATAACAATTTGTGTCTTGTATATTAGAAGGTCATTTTTGTTGGATATAAAATTGTTGGACCATAAGTTCTTTCATTGATTATTTTAATTATGTCTATTTTTTTTCTTCTGGAATAAAGCATAGTTGCCAAAAATTGATAACATAGTTTTCTTTTACTAATGTCACTTACTGTTTTAACAGATGCCCAAATATTTTTTTTTTCTTTTTCTTTACCATCTGGGAGTTCCTTAGAATGTATCTTGGTCTTTGTTGATTCTGGTAAATATGGTAAATATTTTCTCGATGAAACCCATAAAAATGATATACATATATGTACATACGTTTACAGATTTAAATGCATAATAATGACTAGAAGACTAAACATGAAATTGATGTAAGTTTATTTCTAGGATGGAAAATAGAATGAGATGTTATTGCTTAAAGGGGAACTTAGCTTTATCTGTAATGTTTCAATGTTATTCAATGGAAATGTTTTCAAGTGTGCACATATCACCTATCTTTTTTAATAAAAAAGGGGTTAAAATAGAAATAATAATAATAAAACATCCTGATTGCAGTCGTTTTTTTTTTCCTTCTAAGGGGATGACACATTTATCTTTAGAATAGTTAACATTTTAAAAGAACAGGACTTGGAATACACCTGGAATTGTAGAAGACTAAGAAGAAGAGACCTAATTTTTCCCTAGATCATAAAATGTCACCTCTGTTTTTGCAGAGTAGTCTCAGGACAGAATAAAGTGGCCAAGAAAGAGGTGGGAAGACGAGCTTAAGAAAATATACATTTGAGTCAATTTCATTTTAAGTACAATGGATAAGATGACCCCAACTGACTTTTGTATAGTACCCATATTTTTTCCATAACAAAATCCTTTTCTAAAATAATTTTAGCCATTTGTAGTTAATAACTACTCAAGCTTTGTGAACAGTGCTTGGATGAAAGGGGATGAATGCCAGACAATAAAAGACCATTAATAGGACATAAATTACACAAAGAATATTGTTCCTTAATATCAATCATTCTACTCCACACAATATATTTTATTTTTGAATAGTTAAGTCTATAAATGAACATATTTCAACTCAATAAAAGAAAAAAAACTTTCTAATACCCAAAACTGTTCAAAATGCATGAGTACCCTTATGAAGAAAGATTTTTCTCTATAGCTAGAGGTGTTCAAAAAAGTCTGTATAACCACTTTAAAAAGAAATTGCAAGAAACTCTAGATATAGGTGGTTAGTTTAGTCATTCATTCTTTAACTTGATAGAAACTCAAATGGAGCACTGATGATGTGCCAAGGGTGTGTTAGGACAAGGTCCTCCAAAAGGAGCAATGAACCTACACATTTGTGATTACTGTCTCATACACCTTATACTCTAGTAAGGGAGACAGATATCAATCAAGTAATCACACAAACAAATGTAAAATTACATCAGTGTTGATTGCTATATAAATAAGTCAGTTGGCCTAATGACCACCAATATCTTTCCCAAACATGAGTTGTATTAATTTTTTTCACAGTCCCTACTCTAGGTATCAAGCCCTGGTATCATATTTTAAGCTTCTTATTCAAGAATAATTGTAACAAAAAAAAAGTGAAAATGTATTGAGTCTTATAATCTCACTCTCATATCAAAAAAACCTGAATTATTTTCTTTATAAAGTAAATCATGACAGTTGCACAATGTGACATGATTACATATAATCTGAAGCATATCATCAGTGGTATTGTTTTTTGAAAGACAGGCTATGTTCTTAATGAGAAGAATTTTCAGCAAAAGAATAATTGTTCCCTTCTTTAAAATTTCTACAGAACCAGTTGTTTAACTTGCAGTGTAAAGGAGGGCTGGTAAAAAAAAGAAAAAATTAAAATAGATACTTTCCCCCTTAATCTCATTAGGAAGGCATAGATTAATCACACTGAAGCACAGTCAAAATGGTTCTGTCTTTCGCCCACAGTAGACCAGGGAGTGACAACTCATTTGGCCACAGTCCACGATTCTCTCAGCCATCATGTTTTGCCTTTCCCACAACAAACTTGGTCTGAGGAGAAGTGAGTGAAGCTTTTGGAAAAGTCATCATGGTCCACGCAACAGTTGATCATGGCAGCCCAGAATGGCTGTCCCTCCGACCAGCTGGCCTGAATCACTGAAAGTGACACACACTGGTTCTCAGACAAAACTGAGGATTACTAGGATGGAGTAACACATGAGCATGTGATGCTATATTCTTTTTACAGTCACAAACCCTCTAAAAACTGTCTGATATGCATCCATTTTAAGTTCAAAGTGTTGTCAAGAGAATAAAAATAAGCAGTCTTAAATGTGAACAACACAAATTCCTCTAGTGAATAAGCAAAGTGTTTAGTTTTGACATTTTGGAAGTCATCTGCATTAATACCAAACCTATGGTTTTCTAACATGAAAAACAAGCAGTCTTGGATTAGCATTACTCCAGAGCAGAAGGTTCACTGTCAATAAAGATACACAGTATTTTTGTCAAAATATGCCATCTAGATAGTAAAACCTCATTAATTTGACATTCATTTAGCAAAAACACGTTCAGTTTCCAAGACTGTGGGTGGTAAACTACACGCTCCAGGACATCTTCTAAGCCAACTTCAAGTTGGGCTCTCACAAAGAGGATAGTTTGCCAAAAAAAGGAAATCATGGGAAGAATGAAAAGGCTACTTTGTTTGTCATCCAGGCCTGGCCTTCTCTTATGAATAGGTAATTTAGGGTCATTCACAGATGACTGAAACACGTCCAACAGTAAATTCAATTTCCTAAGAAATCTTGGATCTAGGACCAAATATTTATTTCAAAGACAAAGAAGCTAGGATGGAAAATATCTTTCATTTCAAGAAAGGTTAGTTAAAGCGTGAATTTTCTAAAGCAACACTATTTCCATTCAGTCTACATGTTTAAATTGCACAAAAGGAAAAGCATCCCTGAATGATCTGAGGTGAAATCTTTGGATGGGAAAGGAATGGATTTTGAGATGTCTATGCATTAGAATTTTTTTGCCTGCAGCTACGTAACCAACCTCTCTCTTCTTTGTAGACCTTGCTTCATTTTTCTAACACTGAGACTTTATTCCATTACTACTACTTTGTGCTCTTGCTCTTTGTCACTTGTCTGCCTGGATTGAAACAATGTCTCCCTGTGCCTGGATTTAAAGCTCCTCAAATCCAGCTTTTCATTATTTTCATTAAACGCAAATGCCATGAATGCAAGGAGCTCTGGCTTGTTCCTGGCACCTAGAACTATATAGATGGTAGATACAAGCACATAGTAGATACTAAGTAAATATTTGTTGACTGAATAAACCTCTGTCAATGTTCCATCTAAGAGCCTCATCACATTTTTCTTAGAGTACTGTAAAACTAGTAGACTGGTCTCCCTTCTCCTAATCTTTCTGCCTCTCACAAAGTAGTTGTCCATGTTTATCTTCGAAATCATGGTTCTGATGGAGGTATATTTCTTCTTAAAATGTTTCAATGGCTCCTTACAGCTGAACTCGAATTCCTCCATGATACGTGTTAGCGGGTAACAAAAATCATAACCTCTGGGGCTGGCAGAATGAAGGTAAACTGGATGGCATAGTAAGAGTGTATTTCTTTTTCTTTTAGTGTACTTTTCTGGATGGAAAGTAACTAGCATATGTGGTATTTACTAGAATAAAATAGGCAAAAATTTTTACGCTACAACTTTAGTTTATATAATGTTACGGACTGAACATTCATATGTTCAGTCTCCCTAAAATTCATACATTGAAGCCCTAACCTCAAATGTGACTGTAAATGTGGACAGGGCCTTTAAGAAGGTAATTAAGGATAAATGATATCATAAGGCTAGAGCTCTAATCTGATAGAGAACACCAGAGCTCGCTCACTCTCTCTCTCCGTGGCTCAGAGAAAAGGCCCTGGGAGGACACAGCTAGAAGGTGCCATCTGCAAACCAAGGAGAGAAGCTTCACCAGAAACCAGTCTTTACAGCACCTAGATCTTAAACTTGAGCCTCCAGAACTGTAAGAAAAGGAATTTCTGTTGTTTAAGGGGGGTGAGGGGAGGGAGGGAGAGAGAGAGAAGAAAGGAAAGCAACTAGTCTACAGTGGCAGCTGTTGCAATTTTACTTGAGCTAATCACAAACAGGTATGTCAGGAAGAGGGCTGGGATGCTGTTCTTTGTTCCTGTGGGGATCACATGGGGAATAAGGCCTTCTCCATGCTGCTGCAGGTGGAGACGTAATTTCCCTCTGTGCAGGTATTCTTGTCGGGGTCTATGAGACTCTACCACTTCCTCCGATCGCACTCATTACTCCTCTGACTTCCTCTCCTACTGCTCTCCCTCTTTCCCCGCAGCCCAACCACACCGGTCTCTGTTCTGTTCCTTGAATACAAAACTGAGACACTTTGCATTTGCAGGCCTTCCCTGGTATCCTATTTAAAATTGCAGCTCTTCTTAGCCCAACAAACTCCATTCCCCTTTTCCATGTAACTTTTCTGTAGTATGTATCACCATCTAACATACTATATTTTTTACTTCTTTTCTTGCATAGTTCCATGAAAGGTGCATGTGAGCAGAGATTTTTATCCATTGCATTCGCTGCTACATCTCCCACTTCTAGAACAATGCCTGGACATGAAAGAATAAGTGAAATAATGCACACATGAATGGATGAGGAATAACTTTCCAATATTGTCTCAAGTTATATGTCCCCAAACACGGTTCTTATATTAGCAAAGTTCTGTTCTTTTGAGTCTACCCAGAGTTTATAAATGTGTCACATATTTTTCTAATCCAGTACTTTTTGTCATCCCTTCACTTGGTAACTCTTTCTTATTTTATTTCTCTTAAAATCCTATCTGTCAAGTGGCGTTTTGATCTAGGTCAAGAATCAGCTACAAGAGGACTCTGCCATCACGGTCTAAAGGCAGTGAGTTAACTACCTCACCATCCTGCTCCTTACTCCTTGCCACTTCCTTCTCAGGCTCTTGCCACCAACGGGTTTGACTGGAAGCACATCTGGCCTCTAGCCCGCTGCACCCCACCTCCCTCAGGCCCCATGAATTTGTGATGCACCCAGCAATCCTCTGGTTTCACTCTTCTTGCTTTGGCATCTCAGCAAATCACTTGCATTCTCAGCTTAAACTTGCTTCCTTTCCTACCATTTGCTAAATCCCTTGGTTCCAGTGAGGCAGCCTTGCGGTATCGCTCACATCCTGCTAGCATTCCCCACGGAGTAAGTGGGATGTCCTGAGCAGAACAATGGTTATCCTTTAAGAACACGATGAGATGTTATCGCTTCCATGGAACTATGACAGCAGTGGAAGATGGAAGTTGATACATGACTTGGCATGCTTCCTGGCCACAAGATTACTTCTTTAATTTTTATCCCCTAAGAATAGTGGATTTCCTCTATCATTTGCTTCTATTGCACTCATTTCAAGGGCTTGGGCTGAAACTTTTCAGTTGCAAGATTAAACGAAATAAACGCTGCTCTTTAAAAACCATTGCTAATGATTAGTTTAAAAGACTTAATGAAAAATAATCTCATCTGTAATTTTGATCATACTAAACCACTGATTCTAATACATTACTGGTTTATTTCATATCAGAAAGTTTTAATGAAGGCCCACAAAAATTCATATTTTTCATTGAATATCAGAGTCTTTCATTTTTTTTTTGATAGGCAATATGATAATGCAGAAAGAGAAGTAGATGAGAAAAGAAGATGGGCCTTTGAGTACAAATTCTACGTGATCTGCAGCCAATCCCTCTCTCATAAGACTATTCAACCCTTTATTCAAAAAGCATATGTACATGCTCATTCATGATAAGTTGCCCCATACTCATAAACCACTGCATACATACATGGTTTTATTAACAGTGCATGAGATATTACTATATCAATGTGTAAGCATGTGACTTTTTAGCACGAGACACTGATGTATAAATGAGGACCTCCTTTCATCCCATTTGCTAAGTGAACACACCATTAGCATCAGTATCGCCATCATCATAATCACTATCATCATCACCAGATCATCAATTATAGCAGGAACTCTACTAAATGCTTTACATTTTAATAGATTACCTAATTAGTCCTAAAAATAATCATAATAATTAGCTGTTATTATTTGTCTCATTAATTCTAAAAATTGCTATATAAGTAGGTGTTATTATTTACTGTTTGCATTTAAGAAGGAAAAACTCAGTTGATTACCCAGATTATTATTAGGTATTGAACCTTCATTTGTCTAATGGAAGGAAGTAAAGAAGGGAGGAAGAAAGAGAGGGGGGAAGAGAAGAAGGAAGGGAGATAGAAAAAGAGAGAGGGAAAGAAGGAAAGTAAGAGCACTGTACAAAACAGTAGCCACTAGCCACATATGACTACTTAAATTTAAACTAATTAAGATTTTTGAAAAAAATTAAAAATTCCGTTCCCTGGAGAACATTATGTTAGTGAAATAATCGAAGCAAAGAAAGACAAATCTCAAATGTTCTCACTCATATGTGATCTCACTGATCTCATGGAAACAGAGAGTAGAATGATGGTTACCAGAGGCTAGGAATGGTAGTGGGGAGAGGAAGATAAAGTGGGAATGATTACTGGGTGCAAAAATTAATTAGATAGTTAGATAGAATGAACAACATTTCAAAGCACAATGAAGCAACTATAATCAATAATTAGTTAGGGCATACTTAAAAATAACTGAAAGAGTGGAATTGGAATATTCCTAACACAAAGAAATGATAAATGCCTAGGATAGGCAAATTACCCTGATTTGATTAATTCACATTGTATGCGTGTATCAAAACATTACATGTACCCTATAAATATAAACAACTATTACGTACCCATAATAATTAAAAATTGAAAAAATTCAGTTACTTATTTGCACTATCCTTATTTCAAATGCTCAACAGGTTACCATATTCAACACCGCATTTCTATCACCGCATGTATTTGATAGTTGCACTAGGCAGCTCTGGGTGAGACCACAGTGCCCTTAGTGAAGTGGCGATATAACTGCCTTGAGTATCAAGACATTTTTTGCAGAGGCCTGGATACTATCTCTTATGTTATCCTCAAAAGGTCTACTTCCAAAACATTTCTAAGTTCTCTTTAATATTCCATTATGGATTTGAACACATTTATTCTTAGTGCATACCACTAATTTTATTAACTAAGTTTAGCACCTACTAGGAAAAGGAGGGTTTACTGTGTATGTGTACATGTGCATGTGTTTACAATAATTAGTTTCATACAGCAAGAATGGCCTTCAATTTGTATGTCTAATGGTTAAGAACACAGTGTAAGTCCTAACTGCAGTTTACTAGCTGAGTGAACTTGGACAAGTGATTTGAGCAGTCTTCTCATCTGTGAAATGGAAATAAAATAATAAATATCCCCACCATGAGATTATCAGATTAAACAAGACAATGTTTATATGGTACTAATGTGATATTCAACACATAATAAGCATACAATTGAGTAAACTGTTGTTACAATAATAGTATCGTAAATGCCATTATTATTTAACTTGGACTTTGTAAGGTAGAATTACATTTTCTACAACATGAGACATACCTGAGGGATCCCTGCCTAAGTCAGACAAATTGAGAAGATATACTCAGTAACGGTACTAATCAATAAACTATTCTTCTTCTCCCCTTGAACTGGCTTCAAATGTTCACTAAAACGAAGTAATTAATCCAAATCAATAATTAAGAAGAGGTTCTGAATGACAGGAGAGAGAGCACTAATTGGATTAATACAAATACTCCGGAGGAGGCACCAGCTGATAATATTTTAAACATGATTCGCACTGCTCAGAAAGATGACAAAAGTACCTGAGGAAGACAGAGACAAATGAGATTTACCCAGCAAAACAAATTGGAATCGAATATTTATATTAATATCCTTTTTAGTGCTAATGTTTAATCGAACCATCATATGCTAAAAAAGTTACTTCAAGACAAAAAGGCATGATTTTATGGTTCCTTATAAACGCAAAAGGAGTGTACAGGCTTTTGTCTAAGAAAGAAAATATTGGTTTTAGGGACAAGGAGACTCAGTTTAATGATTGGTTCCTTTCTTAACATTTTCATTTGCGGTCACACTAAGTCTCCCTATAGCAAACACATAGCCATTTTCCCAAGTGTGGGGAAGACAAGAGAGGAGAAAATGTTGAGGGGCGCTTCAAGAAAGGCAGAGGCCAGCGCACCTTGCTCCATAACACGGTATGGGAGAAGGAAAGGGCCCTTCAGGTGGGGTAAAGGCGGGACCACTGACCACTGGACAGATGCACTGGGGTGCATTTCAGCAAGGCTGGTACTGATAAGTAGCAACCTAGGACAGAGTCTTCTCCAGCCACACCCCCAAACACTTCAGTACCCCATAAACCCACTGGAATCCACTTGCAATCTCAGGGAAAGAAAGTGCTTACTTGGCCAAGGTTAGCTCTCCACCACACTGGCTGAATTACAGAATCTGGATTGTGTGACTCATAACCAACCTGTATTTCTTGAACATGTGGATCTGTAGGCCAAGATCCTTATTTATTATATATGTTAGCATGTAGTATTATGATATTGTTTGGTGATGTTCATTTGCAAGACAGTGGTTCTTGAACTTGGCTCCATATTGTTGTCACCTGGGGAGCTTAAAAAGCTAATGATGTCTGGTTCCAACTCCAGTCATTCTGACTTAGTTGGTCAGTGACGCAGCCCAAGTATTACAAATTAAAGAGGCACCCAGATGACCATAATGTGCAGCCAAGACAGAGCCAGTATTATAAGATAAATTTTATATCTTATTCTTTGTTAAAGATGTTCTAAAATCTTGGGGGAAAATGATATGCATCAACAACTTGAGATGCAGGAAGGTCTCTGGGTACCACTGGTGGCCTTAGGAACAGGTATTTATATAGGATTCAAGAACTGGGTGATGCAGATTCTCTCCCCAGTCACTGTACCTCTCCATGCTGGGAATTTAGCTCTCTGGTTTTTTACCTGAAATGCAAATATCAAGTATCTCTAGGGGCAAAAAGAGGCAAGGCAAGGTTAGCATATCCTCAAGTAATTCCTTTCTTCTCATACCCAGAATGAGTGAAGAGAGAAGCCACATTTCTCCCTGGTGACCAAGAAAGCTTAATGTCACCTTGAGTGCAGGAATATTGGTCATAGAAATCTTTGCAAATAAATGTCAGGAGAAGCTTTTGAACCAAAGTTCATTTTATGCCAATTCAATTTCACACAGATGAGATTGGAATAAATTTTCTCTCTAAATGGTAAATACATATGATTGGAACAGTTTCTAAACATGCTGAATTTCAGAACTGAAGTAATTATTCAGGAAGCTTAGGACCCCAAATCATTTTACATGAAATTATTTGAACATATTAATTGAAATACTTCCTGTATTTTCATTCATAAGTAATATAAACCTAAAAATAGTATGACAATTAGCAATGATGTTCCTGAATAAAATCTATCTAATCCAGAAATTTTTCCTTGATTTTTAATTTAAAGACTTCCATGAGAAACATAAAATATAATACATTTAGCTTGTGGGCTATGGTAATACCCAGTCACTATCAAAATGGTTGGTGTTGGCCAGGCGCAGCGGCTCATGCCTGTAATCCTAGCACACTGGGAGGCCAAGGCAGGAGGTTCGCTCAAGGTCAGGAGTTCCAGACCAGCTTCAGCAAGAGCAAGACCCCATTTCTACTAAAAATAGAAAGAAATTAGCCAGACAACTAAAAATATATAGAAAAAACTAGCCAGGCCTGGTGGCACATACCTGTAGTCCCAGCTGCTAGGGAGACTGAGGCAGAAGGATTGCTTGAGCCCAGGAGTTTGAGGTTGCTGTGTGCTATGCTAATGCCACGGCACTCTAACCTGGGCAACAGAGCGAGACTCTGTCTCAAAAAATTGGTGGGTGTTTTTTATCTTTTCTTTTGCTTGTGCATATTTTGAATTAGAGATTAGGGATGGCCTTAAAATGCAGTTAATTGGTAGTTGCAATACTGTAGATTTCCTTGAACAGAAACGGAAAGCAAATGCCTGGGAACCCTATCAAATCAAAATCCCAGTGAATGATGGGAACCAGTTGGACTAGATTTATTACTACATGGTTCTAAATAAAAGGAATTTTATTTGAACTTCCAAGACAGATTTTATACAAAGATAATTTCATATCCATGTCTCAAGGATTAGAATGCTTTTTAATCACCATTGTCTCATGGAAAGAAAGCAATGGTTGGGATGGAGGAGGATTCAAACAAAGAAAGCCTGCATTGAGAAATACCGTTTTGCAAACATTGATTAGAACAGAATTCAAAACATTGCTTTAAAACTATTTCAATAAATACAAGATACACCAAAATTAATTCCATTTTCTATCCTCTCTCTCCAAAGAAAAGGCACAATCAATAATTCTCAGACCAGAAGAACATAATGGATAAAAAGGAGAACAGATTGTTTTATTTTCTTCTGCAACACATTTCAATCTTACAGTCAAAAAGACAGCGTCTAGGTGTGGGTGTATAATTGAGTTAATCAGGCCCTCCATGTTGTTATTCCCTTTGATACACATTTAAGTGTAGAAGTAATAGGTAATGTATTCTAGAAGAAAAGTAATTGAAAAAGGTAGAATGGTTAAATACCATTTTCAGTTACTGATGGTAAATGAATTGTGGTTTAAAAGCACATCCTGGAGAAGATCAATCTGATGACTCATTTGAAGTGTTTCACCTGGATTCAGAGAGTTCCTAAAGATGCCTGTGTTCGAAGTTTGTCGTGCTGTGAATTACAACATTTCC
Source organism: Avahi laniger (assembly GCA_963575035.1). Lineage (NCBI taxonomy): Eukaryota > Metazoa > Chordata > Mammalia > Primates > Indriidae > Avahi > Avahi laniger. The sequence goes on from CAUYSK010118335.1 coordinate 19,854, forward strand.
ATTAAGTGCTAATTCTCCCCACTACCTCTTGGCAGAAATGTCTGCATATATAAATATTATGAGAAGTACTTGAGTTATCAAAGACAGACAAATTACCACCAATAAAAGGAAAGAAAAAAATGGCAGATACCTTTGCTGCTTCTAGTAGCTCTCAGAGAGATCCTGCTCAACAAAAACCAGTGGAAATATCCATAACTTATGGCATTATTCCCCTTACCACCAACACCCACTTAAAGAAACCCTACCATTTTGTTCTATAAAGTTTGTGTACTCAAAAGCTGGGCTATCAAAAATACCCAGTGTTTCAATTAAGGATTATTGACATAACTAGCTTGTGATCAAAGATTGTACTCCAATGACTAGAGTCAGTTATATTTTACATCATTCACATGTAAATAATGAATTTATATCCAACTTTACTAACATCAATATTTAAGAGATGGAGTTAACAATTATTAAGTATTATAATTCTATATACCATAGCCTCCAGAAACAAAGACAAAACCAAATTCAATTTAATCACTTTGTCTTAATGAAAAGTGTTTTGTTTCTTAAGTTTGTTCATGCAAAGTATTCTGTATAAGAACACAGAGGATCTGGAAAATTTTCACCCTATTGAGAACTATGTCATAAATTCCTATAATATTTTTTATTCGATGGTGAACTTTATGTTAGTTGCACTTTGTATTTTTATACTTAGATGGAAGGAATATGGGAGCCCTCTGGTGGCCAATATCAAAGTGCTTATTAGTTCAACCCAAATTCCTCTAGCCTGGGGGTACCGGGAGCAAAGGTGGATGGAAATAATGGAAGTCATCCAAGTTCAGATAAGTGAGAGTGTTCGCACACCACACTCATGCGTCTTCCCATTTTTAAGACAATATATTCAGTGGTCATTTCAGGCTCGAGGTTAAACTTTCATATACAAGGGATATCAAAGGAATTGAAATTCAGATATTAAATGAGAAAGATTTTTGACAACTAGAGGGATAAAAATGGAAATCTCATAATATAAATAGGTATAATTATCAATATATAATTAATTTTTTAATATTTATCATTACTTATAAATATTCATTAATATCTCTCATTACACAAATGACATTAAAGAAGAAATCAGAGACTTTAGGAAATAAATTACTCCTAAATGATTTCTAACCAAATAATAATAATAATAATAACAACTAGATGTGGTTCATTAAATAGCTCCTTGATGACCTGAAAGAGTTCATGCAGTTCTAAAAGTGATTAGTCTTTTTCCAAGGGAGATATTTATTTACTATAGGATATTAAATTGTGGTAATTTCAATGTTGAAACTAGGCAAATTTTTAATACTAATAGATGCTGACATTATGACCACTTTCAAATGCAAGTTTCCTTTTATTGTCCATCCAGCAATGGATTTATACCTAATTATTAAGTTTGCATAAACCGATCAGCACACTTCTTCATGCAATGCAAGAAGACAGGGATGCATAGTGTAAAATGTTTAGGATATGGGTTATTTTGCCCCTAATTTTAGAATGTGTCCTCATTTATATATTATCACATGAAAACACAGAATATGTGCTAAACATCAGAAATGTTCTAAATCTCACAACACAAAGCAATAATTAATAATGCAGAAGGTATTAAATGTATATGATTAAATTCACATTGGATAAATTCACATTGGATACATGCACTTCATTCCTATTGTAGAAAAATAAAAATCATCATACATTCTTCATTATTAAGTTGTGCTTTGAGATCATAGATATTACATGTATGATATTTTCCAAGATCATTTAAGCCTAGAATATTATTGGTCCAAAATAATTACTGCAGATGTGAATAATACATCCTTATTATGAATTCATTACTTGTAGGTCAATTTCAGAACTTGATTTCACAGGGTCAATGGTTCTTCATTAATTTGAAGTATAATTATGAATGACCATATTAAAAGCTTTAGACTTACAAGTAGAAGGGAATTCTAAAGGCAGAGGAATTCTAGCCATACTCCAAATGCTAATTTTGATTAATGAAAATAATTTTGAGGAGTATATGATTTCTCTTTTAAAATTGTAGCATACTTTTAAAGACATAAGAGTTTTTTGCTATTTTATCTCATCGTCATCATCAACATTATTTTGGTACCAAGTAATAATACTCTTAAACTTTAGTATGCACAAGAATCACTTGGGAGGCATATTGGATCCCTAAGCTCCATGCCCAGAAATTCCGATTTTGTAAGTCTTGCCGTGTATGTAGTTTATGCCACAAGCAGTAGTATACCCACCTAGACTCATCAGTGTCACCTTTATAGTATATCTCACATTTGTTACATCTGGGAGGCATTTGTTATATACTGTCAAGACAACTCTTTTTCATCTTTATATCCTCCATATCCCTCTTCACACTCTCTGGAATGTCATAATTATTCACTAAATGCTTGTTAAATAAAAGAATGCAAGATTTTGGTGAAGGAAGAACTCCCAGACAAAACGAATTCACCAGCACAAACAAAAGTATTTCCTGCCACACAAATGGGCAGGACACCAAACCACTGCTATGTCCTGGTGCAGGAAACACCCAAGCAATCTTTATAATTTATTCTGTTATAATATATTCTGAATCCCAGCTTCAGAGAATGAGGCACAGATGCGGGATCTGGGTGAGGCTTTGGCATGCTGATTAACTTAAGGGAAGGTAACCATAGAAAGGAAGCCATGGCTATAGCATTCAGGGCAGATTGAATGCTATACTGGTCCTCCAGTTAAGGAATGCTATACTGGCAAACTGGTCCTCCAGTTAAGGAACAACTTTCTCTACAGTGCTCTGGCTCTCAAAACAAGAGGTCGCACATGCCCCTGGAATGGTCCCCATGCTCACCCACAACCTGTGAGTAATGGTTCCTCAGTCCTAGACCTTGGATGAGGTTGTCATATGTGATCTATATCTAAGGAGAATGAAAAGCCTCATGCTCGCTGATTGTCATGGAACATGAACCTCACAAGGGAGTAGACCTGAACCTCACATTTACAAATTTGAAACTTTTCATGCAGAAAATGAAAAGTCTTAAGTGGAAGTAAATCTTAAGGAGAAAAGGAGACAGAAATGTCTTGAATGCTGAGTGGCCTGAGGAGGAGCCACAGTGGACCCAGAGTGGGACTGAGTGGGAAGCGAGGAGGAAGTACAGCCTTAGCCAGCAAAGGCCAAGTGCACGGAACCAGCAGAAGAGAAGATCAGATCACTGAACACAGTGGCATATGGAAAAGGGGTATCCATTTGAGCTCGGAGGTAAAATGACTTAAATAAAAATAGAAAAACTGAGAAGAGTAGTAGAATTATAAGAAAATTTCAAATCCACAGGAATAAGTGCTACTATTAGTCAGAAGGGGTATTATTTCAAGAAAACTCCCTTTGGCATTTTTATCAGTGTTCCTTAATAAAAATAGTCCACGAAGGAAGAAATACAAGTATTATACCAGTTCTTTAGGTATGAACATAATTTCAAATTAGAATGACAACATTCATATTAATCTGCAAACTGAGAAAGGAATTATCCAAGAGGAGGAATTCTCCCTCCTTTAGCTGACGTCATCAAGGAGACTGCTTGTTTTAGTTTTCTACTGCAGCAGAACAAATTACCACGAACACAGATGCCTAAAATAACATCCATTTATTATCTCAGAGTTCTGTAGACCAGAAGTCTGGGCACAGCTTCGCTGAGTTCTTTGCTCAGTAGGTTGACACCAAGGCATATGTCTGGCTGCATTCTCATCTGGAGGTTCAAACAAGGAACACTCCACCTCCCAGCAACCATAGGTTGTTTGTGGAATTTATTTCCTTACAGCTGTAGGACTTATAGAAACTTGCTTCTTCAAAGTCAGAAAAGGAAGGAAAGAGTTTCTGATTCTTTCTTTGAATCTTTAACTCAGGAAAGGGCTGAATTTCCTTTAACACATTGACTGCCATCCTGGAAACAAATTTTTTTTTCCCTTGGGGCCATGGTGTTTTATTATGAAAATAGAATAAAAACTTTGAAAACAAAATGATCCTTTCTAATTCAATAAAAAAATTTATTTTTTATTGTTTTCTGTACATGAGTTACATGCAATTAAATTGTCAATATTAACTGTAACAATAATATCAACAAGTTAGATTTTCATGAATCAACTGCAGGGTTTTGCCCAAGGAGCCACCCATCATGTACTATGTAAGCTACAACATGGCAACGTGCATTGCCTGCACACCAAGTGGCTCCCAAAGTAAAGAGATGTATGAGTTACTATGCTTCACAAGGCCCTGGCTCAAAACAAGTGTGAGTTAAATACAACTCACATGGCAGTTAATGTGTTAAAGGGCTCACCTGATTAGGTCAGCTCTAACAAGCATAATGCCCCTTTTGATTAACTCAAAGACAACTGGCTAGGGACTTAACACATCTGCAAAATCCCTTTACCTTTGCCTATAAGTTAGCAATATCAGTGGAGGGACATCCCAACAACTTTTGTCATATTCTACTGGTTAAATGTAAGTCCCAGGTCCACTCGAGAGCGTGACTCACGGGGGTTCCTTGGTGGGGGGGTGGGTTACACTCAAATTCTATTTCTTTAAGAGTTCTCATTTATAATGTCTAAATAGGTGGGCCTATATTTTCTTCAAATTAAAATCATTTCTCATTCTACTCCTGGAGTTTTCTTTCTTATCAAAATGCAATAGAAAAGAATAATTATTCTAAAGAAAAAAACCAATAAATAAATGAGGAAATATAAGAAATCAGTAGATTTCTTTTTCCCTGCCATTTTTTTTCAAGACAGATTCTTGCTCTGTTACCCGGGCTGGAGTGCGGTGGACTTAGCACAGCCCACTGTATCCTCAAACTCCTGGGCTCAAGTGATCCTCCCACTTCAGCCTCCCAAAGTCCTGGGATTACAGGAGTGAGCGAAGGCGCCCAGCCAGATTTCTTTTCTCTAGTATCTTTTGTTCTTTCAAGGTCACTGCATAAGCTATGTCTAGGAAGGCACATTGTTAAAGTAAATTAAATTTATTATTATAGCAACCAATCACAGTTATAAAACATTGGTGATTTGAATTCTGAGGTGAAATTAACTACAGGAAACTTGAGAAGGGTATTTTTCAGAGATTAGACTAAGGAACTTCAATTGATAGGTTAAAACCTTAAAGGAACTACAGGAAGGCATTTCTATTCATTCTGGAATCACACACTGAAGATGACTGGCTTCCTGCATTGCTAAAAGCAAATTTTTCCCATTCATCCTTGCTTATGGATGTCACCAGGATCAGTTTCAAACCTGCCATTAGGTCCATGCACAAACCTTGCCATCCAATCATAACAACAATAACATCCAATAACAATTTAGCACAAGGATATAATATTAATTTATATTTGTGAATAAAGTTAAAATGAGAGATGGGTGAATGTGATTTTCAGACTTGCTTAATGCTAGTGCAAGATTAGATAGATATTCAAGATATAAAAGCTTTAGTTTTATGGTCCTCCTTTTTTTGTCTATGATTTATGTTTGCTTCCTTAGCCAATGTTTTCTACCTGTTAATATGAGCCAGTTTCACATTTGAGAAAGAAAAGAAGTTTTTAGAAACCCTTAAAATACAACTTATTAAAATAATTTTGATAAAGGAAGTATCTCAAAGTGTTGAAATATTGAAAACGTCAAAGAATTAAAAATAGAATACTCATCTGATTTCTGAAAGAAATCACAAAGGAAAGAATCAACTGATTTGACTACAGAGAAGTTTAAAACTTCTAACATTTCAAAACAAAACAGTGTAAATTTTATTTTAGAAATATAATCAAGTAGGAACATCCATAATATACTAAAACTTAATGAATGTTTATAAGGGAAAAAACCCTCTAAACTCCAGTGAAAAAACAGCAAAAATTCAAACATGAAAATACTCAGTTTCAGTGATAATGTGATAAGAAGGAAGCTCTCACACGTTGCAGGCAGGAAACTGAATTGGAACATTATTCTTATAAAGCAGTTTGGCAAATATATAAGATGTAAGATGTTCCATATCTATCCATTCAATAACTCCTCTTCTGTTATTAATCTATCATAGGGAAAAGTTCAGAAATGTAAACAAAGATTTTTATGCAAACATGCTCATCATTGCAGTTCTTGTGAGAGTAAATTTGAAAGAAACTAAATGTACAACTTCTGGTCAATCTATCATATTAATAAAAGTGTATAAAATATGTAAAGCCCTGGCAAAGTGTTAGGTACTGGGGTAATGAATAAAACAGACAATATTCTTGCCCTTTTGGAGCTTATATGCTAGTGGAGACAGCCAAGAGACATACATAAATAGTTATAGATTGTCAGAGATGCTACAAAGAAAATAAACTGGATAGTGAGACAGAGTAACTGGGAGAGGTCCCTGTGAGTCAGTAAGCAGATGAAGTCTCTCTTAAGAGGTGACTGATGGACTGAGACTTGAAATATGTCAGTTGTGTGACCAGCTGGAGGAAGAGTGTTCCGGACAAAGAAAATAAAAGCATAAAAATCAATACATAAGAGTTTGCTGTGTTTAAAACTACATTTCCCATACTCCCTTGCAAGCAACGCCCCACACATGATCTAAGTTTGATGAAGCATATTCCGAAAGAAAACAAGTTCAACGTGAAGTTATTTCCAAAAATAACTTAAAATCTTAAAATCTCTTGCTTCAGGCTTGCGAATGGCTCTGTGACCTTACTATATCTGTTTTGCCTTAAAACATGAGCTAGAGTTAATTGCAGAAATGATGCTGTAGTTAACGTCAGCTATGTAAAAATGGATACAAAGAAGACTATTAAGACCTATTAAAAGAACTAATGGTTTCCTTAGATGAAATTGTAGTTGCTTTCCTACCTCACATTATTTTGTATTTTTAAAATACTGAATGGTTTTTATATTTTTTGTCATTAGGAAAGGTAATAAAAAAGCACCCTAGAAATAGATCTTCTATGAAGTGGGATGATAAGTAAGGAAAAAATCATTTCCTTATTCAACATAATCATAAAAATAAAATCATTTACTTTATTTTTAATTTATAAATAAATAAGTAAATTATTTGGTCAAGTATTTTCTGGGTGCCTACTCTACCAAGCATGGTCTTTGGTGCTGGGAGTTAAAGTAGAGAACAAAATAGGCTACCCTCCATCCTTTATGGAACTTTTGGTGAAAACAATCAGAAAACAAATAGTTTCAATTTTACAACAGATTGATGAGAAACCAATACCTTCCTGAAGATTTCCAAAGTTGCAAGGAAAGAGTTTATTCTAAATATTATGTGGGAAGACTATACTGAGGCATGGAGATGAACTCTTCTTTAAGTATATTCCTTCCTTCCCCTAAACGTCCTCTCTAGACCAGCAACCAGGCTTTCTTTATTTCTTCTCGCCCCAACCAAGCTGTCTCCTCCTTCTTCCAGATCTCCCTTGATGTCTTTAGATCTCTTTCCCTCAGGCAGAAAAGCTTAGCTCTTCCGATTACATCTTCAAACCTATCATCTCTGCTCAATAAACAAATGGCTCTCTTTAAAATCCACAATCCTTAGAAATTAGGAGCATATTATTTTTTCATGTCACACTGGCTAATCAGTTCAGAATCAAGAGATCTCAGGAGACAAGAATCCGACATGTCACAGAAGTCAAAGGAAATAAAAAATAAAATGCAAGTCGCAGGAAAAAAAAGAAAAAAGGAGGTCTTTAAGCTGAAGCAAATTTTTTCTCAGTTAGAAAGTCTCTAGCTTTCAGTGGTCAGCAACCACTCTTGGTTTGGCAGTGTTCCGTGGAGCCTGCAGAGAGGAGGTGGGCAGAGGCAAGGACACAGCCTGGCTTTGCCTGTCTCCCAGGCCCTGCTGGCCCATTCATGCACCTGCTACTTCACTCTGAGTATCTGGCACATCTTCCAAGTATTCCAATATCTTGCTACATGTGGTCTTTCACAGTTGCTATGGAAAAAATGACTCCCATCAAAAGCCCATTGCTATTCAGATATGCATGACTCTAGAAATTTATCCCAGAATGAACAAAATAAAGAAATTATGGCATTGTAGTTGACGTATTTTAGTTTTTTTCTTGAACAATCAAACACATTTAACATTTCTTCTATCTTCAATGTCACAGATGCTATATAAATGTAGAAAGACATGCCTCCTGGTATTTTGTCCTAAATCAAACCAAGGTCTAAAATCCAACACATCAGGAATGTCTTGTTTAGCTCAGCAGTGCATTATCACATTTTAGGACATCTGAAGTATTCTCAAATGTCCTTAGGCTAGTTCCACATTGAGCGCATTGCAGTAGGTTCATCATCAAAAGAATATTCACTTGGTAGGAAAACCTATCTCTTCAGAAGTAGCTGAGTCTCTTGCTAATAGATCTCTTTCTCATGTCATTACTGCACTGTCACCCTGGGGCTGATGTGCAGCCAGAAAAGGGAACTCGGATGCTGGTGCTCTGCTGCCGAAGCAACTTTTAAATCTACCAGCCTAGTCCCAGCAAGTTCAGTTTCTTTTCTGTTGCCAGTTATATAGTTTCTGAAGAACTGGAAAGCTGCCACCCAAAGTTGCCTGTGTCCTCCTATTCAGTGACTGGCTCTAGAAGTGGTATAATTGCTCCTGGGACTGTTAGCAAGCACAAAGAGGATAAGAAAGTCGGATATTGATGGTTCATCAGAACAAGAGAAAGCCTTGAGCTTGTTAGCGGGCAAGGAGGGTAAAAATCTCAGACCTTTGCAGTTCTTGACACTGCTGTTTTGTCACTAATATATTCCCACCACCAAATACATTGCCTGACATATGCTAAAGCGTTCAGTGAACATTGAATAAAATAATGAATGTTTTATTCATTATTACTTCCCTAAACCCTCTGAGCAGAGTTAGCCACAACCTATTTGGGGTCCCCAGGGCAAACAGAACACCTTTCTCTCAAACATTTCATCACATTGGGTTCTACATATTTATTTGCTTATTTATATCTTCTGTTAGACTATGAGCGCTTCAAGGACATGCACATCTAATACATAGTAGACACTCAAGAAGTGTTAATGAAATTGGTAAAAATGCTATTTACGTGCACACTTCTACTACAAGAATCTTTGTGTCTTGATTGTCAAAGCCAAATAACTCGGAGAGAAGCACAAACATCCTTTGAGACAATTCTGCCGACAGTCCATCTAACAGTAGAGAAATCTCATTCAAATAAGCGCTCTTTGTGTAAATGCACTCACTCTTAATTTTGGCCTTTTGTGAAGGTCTCAGCTTTAAATGTCTATAATAAATAAGTAGGCATGCTTGAAAGTTGGTAACAGCTTAAAGCACAGCATGAACAGCCCAAATGCCTGAGTATTAAACACTTCATGGAGAGATGACCTGCTGAACATTCTATTTTGCCCTTACCTTCTTCCATTTAGGTAGAATTATCCCTAATTGTACAAAAAGGCTGTGTGATGCTGTTTTTGCTTTGACATTATGTGGAGATGTCATTTTCTCCAAGTATAGTGCAGTGCACATTAGAGGAATTTGCCAGGTATATTTTCCCCTTAAAACACAGACAAGACAGAGGAAGCAGTTACCAAAGCAAGTTAAAGCAATGAGTCAGCCAGCCAGCTATCATTTGCATGTACTATTTTAGCTTCTTTAAATTATCTTCCTGCAAAATAGGTACAAAACGCTTCTGGCTAAGGTGAGATGTTCATGTAACATTTCTGACTTCACTGTTTTATTAATGACTTCCCGTCACAGAAAATGCATATAGAGAATGTGTTTACACTTGTGTACCTAAAATGAATTTATTAAAATGTTGGTTGTAAACATCAATGACATTACATAGTAGCATTTTCATATTCTTGATGAATTATTTGACATAGACATTTAAGGAACTAAACAGAACATTTGCTTTATTAGTGAATGATATTTTACTTGGCTATAAAGCTACAATACACACTTATTATCGACTTATTTAATCTTCTGATCAAACCTGAGAATCAGTATAAAATAGTAGTTAAGAGCTTGAGCTTGGTGGTCAGATTGTCATTTTCAAATCCCTCACTGGGTCATGACTCTATGAGAGGACATGATTCCTGTCCAACTACTTTGTGTCTCTAGTAGCAGATGTCAAGAACTGAAAGAATGACCACTTTTATAATAAAAACATATCTTATAATTTTTTTAAAGAAATGGATCTATTTTAACCATAGTGTTTTGACAGTCCTCCTGGGAATATATCTTTATGAAGCAAAATAATTATTTTTAATAATTATTCCAACATTTAGCAAATATATATTTTCTTTTACAGTCTATTTTTTAAATTGCCTTTATCTTTTAAAGATTGAAGGGCATGCTTATATTTCAGCCACAACCTGAATTTTCCTTGTAATCCCTGCTTTTACCAGGCCATATTAGCCTAAGGTGACCAACAAGGTTAGAGTAATAATTTTAGTGTTTACATATAGCCAGATGTGAATACTTCCCCCTTCCCAGTGACCAGCTGCCCTGGTATAGTCCTGGTATATCATGGGCTGCTGTTTATTTCTTGATTGTCCTGATGCCCAGAGTCTATTCTGTCATCTTTAACAGCACAGGGGCACAATCTCAGCTCTGTCATTCATCACTTCCCAGAGTTTTAGCTGTTGAGGCTGAAGTAGGACCATGCCCTTGAAGGGACTAAAGCTCTATAAAAGACATCAGTTCTTTCAGTTTTTAGTGGTTCCTCATTTTTTGAGAAATGTGGGGTATACTCCCCCCAGGGATATGTTGGAGGTCATTTAAAGGCTGTCCATCAGCGCGTCTTTTAAAGGCATAATTTCTACTAACCGCGGGTCCAGCCCAAGGCGAGTTGCTGATCCATCTTTGATTCAGCCCCCAGGGGAGGAATGTGGTATGTTTTCCTTCATTATTTCAGAGTATAGTTTCCCAGTCCCTGAGCTTGACTCTCAGCTCAAATTCTTGTCGCCATTTCTTCCACAGGTCCAGTAGCGCTTCTGTGGAGTAGACACCTTATGAACGCCTACTCTTATATATCCCAGAGTATCTGAGAAGAGCCTCAACCCCTGACCCCACTACAAATAGTCCAAGGAACAGTGGGCTCACATATGTAATTAAATGTACATGACTAAGCGCACAACTACATTTCTTTAGGTGCTCTGGATCCTTCTGCCTGAATCCTAATTTTTCCTAATTTTTCTCTCCCTAAATTTCACAGTATAGAAAGACCCAGAGGACTTTAAAATTGATCACCCTATATTTCTTTTACCAAATATGACATCCGGCTGGTAGAAAATAGCACTTGCTTCAAATTCTGTGCCAGTTTGAACAAACCACTATCAGATTAATGCCATTTTATTGGGTACACATAAAATAAGTTCCCAGGAGCACTGCATTTGAATTAGAGGAAGGAAATTGTTAGAGGGCACAATCTGTAGACAGAGAGGCATAATGGAAAACGACGAAGGAACAATCCAATTCATCTTGCCTCATTCTTTCTTCTCTCCAAGGTAATGGCTGGTGTAGAAAACAAAATCCCAAATCATTTTTTTCCTTTCTTTCGCAAACATTAATAGTCTGGAATAAGGCACATTGAGAATTTAGGGGAAAAGAGCCTCTGACATTTTTACTAGTAACCTTTCCTTCACATTGTTTGTATAATGTATAATCATTGTAGAAGCAAAGATTTTTATTTATTCATATTTATATCTCTCATAATTACCAACACAAGGCATCAAATACTAAAAGTTACCAAGAAAAAATTATTTAATTAGTAAACATATGAACCAACCTATATGGATCCAAGTAACCGGAGCAGCCATATAAATAGCAGTTTTTGAGAATGAATTTGTAGACTAGGAGAATAAAATTTATTTAGAACAATGTCTTGGATACTTAAGAAGCCATTCTGAATGTTTCAAATGGAAAAGGAAAGGCTGCTGTATGCCAGGTACACTGTAAATGTTTATTGAGTAAGTGAATAAATGAATAAAGGCATAAACACCAAGACAATAATTACTGTTAAAGGGACAGAGTGGCGTTAAACTTGGGATGAGACACATGGCTTCTGGCATGGCCGCAGACTTAAATTTCCTGATCTCGGTAGTGAGTATGAGAATTTAATCTTCTAATAACTCATTATACCACACCTGCTTTGCTTTTGCGTGGTTTTCTTAATTAATGTTTTATTTAATAAAATAAAAATTTTAACTAGACAATAAAAACCATTAACTTACATAAAAATTAAAGACTGTTGACAGCTTAAAGTGTTTATCTTATTCACAGAAGGGTTAAACTGTCAAAAACTAATGACTTTAAAAAAAAGTGTACACTTATGTTTATTGAGACCCATTCAATCCCTAAATTAGGGTGTCTCCTTGGGGGCCAATGCACATTCTCACTCTTTGTTCTGTCTGCATCCCATTTGCTTCCACTAATGGGGCTAAGTCAAGTAGCCCTTTCTGGTCAGGCAGGTCACTGAAGCCCTTGAGGGGAGAGATATACATGCAGAGTAAGCAGAATGTAATTGGCTTATTTTTGACCCTTCGGTTCTCAATTTCTCCATCTTTATGATAAAGAATTTCCAAAAATTACATCTTTCACCACTTCAGGAAGCTGGTTGGGCAGCATATGCCCCATCAGCCATAGCTTTGTTCACCATTGGTCCAAAAACTTATCTATTAGGACAGAGCATGGAGAAATCTTGACCTCGTGAGAACAAAACAACAAACATATTTTGTGGGAAAAACTGACCTCACTGGAGGATAGAGCCTAAGGTCATACAGCACTTACAGATCTTCCAATCAGAAACCGTAAGTGGTGAAGGAGTCTAAGGGCTATTGTGGTCATTACGGTGCTCTGCAACAGTGTGATTTCCTTGCTGGGTAAGATCTAAGAGTCATTCCTGTTGTCACAAAATTTCATTTTGGGTTTCTACAGTCTATGCATTTCAAGTGAGGGTGTCAGACAGCTGAACTCTCAAAGGGAAAGCTCTTCTTTGGTTTTGCCTAGAAACCGAATCACTAGGAGAGTGACATGGCACCGCACACCAGGACTGCTGCATCCCATCAGGTGGCTGAGAACTAGGACATAAGCTAGCGAAGTCAGGCTGCTGCACTCACAGCCGATGACAGGACAGTCTAACAGCTCTGCTGCCATGGTCAACAGTTACTGTAAGTGTTCTATAGAGGAGTGTGATTCGGGGAATCCCAGAATGCAGGGCCACCACAAGAAGACCAGAAAGTTCAGAAGGGCTTCCTACCATCTCCTCACCTTTCCTTTTCTCCAGAAAAGTAATCAGATTAGGCTACTCAAATTCTTCCTAGAGCAGATCCCAGAACTGACAATATAGGCCAGGGAAAACAGGCTTAAGATATCAAACCAAACAGGAGTCAAAAAGGGAACCACCAGTCAAACAAAACTCCACCCACTGTGAAACAGAGCAGGAGACACACCCTAAGAATCATAATAATAACCACAAAGGTATATATCCCTGTACCATTTAAAAAGAATTTTTCATTATTTTATTTACTGTCCAGAGGAAGCAGGAAGAAGGTTAGATAAATCATGAGTGACTTCAGCTAGGTAATGAAGGTGAGGTTGGATTTCAAGTTTAATTTGCTTTTATCCTTGAAGGGTACAAAGGCACATCCAGACTGGATATTGGAGTCAACTCTGATCCCTCTGCTAGACACAGGTTCACAGAGGACTTATACATGAGTCTGAGTAAGTCTGATTATTATTTATTGGGGAAAAAATCTGTTTGAAGGCTGTAAAATGCTATTCCCCACCAGGATGTCCTTCTACATCCATGATTGATTTATATAAAAGTGCAGGAGTAATGTAATTGAGTGGTTATTAATCAACCTGACATCAGAAAAAGGGGTGGTCCCCTTTACCAATGAATAAATCTGTTCAAGTTCTCCCTACTTCTGGGAGATTTAGGAGGATTAATTAGTAAATGATTTTTAAATTCTATGTAATTTGAAAGAATAATAATCTCACAAGAATTTTGTGGCAGTTGGTTAATATTCAGAAAGAACATTTAGCTCCTTAGGAGAAAGGATTCACACAAATATAATAATATAGCAAAATGAACCTCATTGACAAAGAGCAACATGACATTTTTAACTCTGCAATGCTTTAATTACATCCTTAAAAATGGAACTTTCATTTCCAATATCGGTCAGTAGGAATTTCACTACATTAAACTCAGTGTTATAAATGGGAATCCAAAGGACTCTGTTCATAACTATTCAAGAAAACAGTTTATAAAGAGATGCTTCATGATACATATTATTGGACTTTTTGCTGTTTAGTTGAACAAGGCAATGATCAAATACTATCCTATGATGAATTAAATAAAGGTTATTTTGGATTTACTGGCTTCATCCTTAGGTTTTATCCTGGGAGACCAGAGAAAATGCAAGGTACTAGTTAGTGGGCCAGCTTGGCTGAGACGACCCGATGCTGGGAGATAAGGCTGGAGCCTGGAGAGGCAGCAGGAGATGGCATCAGAGCAAGGGAGCAACGAGGGTCAGCCAGCGGCCACATAAGGAAAGCCAAGCTGAGGGGAAGGAGGTTTAAGTAAGTGCCATGGAGGGAAGCTTAGGAATGTGTTTCATCTCAGGGGCAAATTAGGAGACAAAGGCGTCCAAGCCCTGAGTTACCTCCCACTTCTTTTTTCTCTTTTCCCCAATGATTGTTATAAAAAATTTCAAATACAAAAATCTTTTTCCTTTTTTAAGTCAGAGTCTTCCATTAGCGATTCCTATGCAGAATATCTGATTGCAAATAGAAAAATCAATTGCCAAAATCTGTTCATTTCTATGTGCCTCACACTAAGGGGACAGGGAAAACATGAGAAATTTATTTGCCCAAGTCAGAAGTGACAACTCTAGATCATTTCTCCTGTTCTCTTTGATCTAGTTCCAAAATTGAGTCAGTGCATTTTATAGTAAAAATCAGATTTGGGGGGCGGGGATGGAGAATGAATATAAAGAAAAGAATATTTGAGTGCTAGGAAACAATCTTTTTTCTCCAGATAAAACCATGAAAATCTGTACTGCCTTCCTCCACAAAGCAATCTACACTGCTGGTACAACTGCTGGTACAAGGTACTTGGTGCAATTGCAAACGTGAAGACATGCGGCAGGGGCTGACAGAGTTATAAGAAATGTATCAACAGAGGCACTGATATCCAGCAGTAGCTGGTCTTTAATAAATGTGGTAAAGGTTGTCTACCATAATAAAAGGATTTAGGATAAATGCAGGAGTCTGGAGCCCTTGGGTTTTTTTGTTTGTTTGTTTGTTTGTTTTTTCAGATAGCCAGGAAACAGCTAGCATGAAATTAAAGCATAGACAATATAAAGCAAGACTGTGCTCAAAGAGGACATTGGAGAACCAAGGTGACATCCCCATCTCTGGTCATTCACATTACTAGACTCTAGGAGGCAGGATTGGAGGTTTAATAAGCTGACTCATGCATCATACCATCAAATGTCATATATCATATAAGTACACATCTGAACAAATTATTTAGGTCATCTGTCTATCTTTTTAAACTGAATGATGATGATGTTTCACCTCTTCTTAACTAATGTATTTGTTAACTAAAAGCCTCAATGAATCAAAATTATTTGAATCCTAAATGAATCCCACTATAAATCTCTAGAGATAAACTGACACAAGCAGTACCCCTTACCAAATGCCCTGGATAAACAATTTGTGAACCTTCACAAGGTATTAAATACAAAAGAATGACTATAATACGTATC
Source organism: Avahi laniger (assembly GCA_963575035.1). Taxonomy (NCBI): domain Eukaryota; kingdom Metazoa; phylum Chordata; class Mammalia; order Primates; family Indriidae; genus Avahi; species Avahi laniger. Next base: position 35,631 of record CAUYSK010118335.1, read on the forward strand.
TCTATAGAAAAATATGGTGCATATTTCTACCTTAAGACAAACCATCACTGAAGATTATTTTAGCAGTCTTAGATATGCATCCTATTTGAAAGTTAAAAATAAAATATTTGTTCACATCTGCAAAGGAAATTCGATGACCAGGCATAAAGAAGAGACTTCTGGTCAGACTGTGTGGAAAGTCAGGCCAGCCATTGGAATTTCAAAGGAAATGTAAGTTGAAAGTGGAGACAGCTCCCAATGGAAGCCATATGAGGTCTCAGGTGGAGAACTTTTGGGGGGTACCAAATTAAATGGAAAAAAAAGTGCAACAAAATTTTTAAGTGAAAGGTCAGATATATTAAATTAGGACATGCATACCAGGAGTACCAAATCATAAAGCTAAATGGAAAACCTTACTGAGTGAAATCCTACCACAGAACCAGGCCCTACTATTGGAAAAACATTCTGATCAGAGGTTGGCATCAAAATCTCCCCAACGTCTACTGAAACTGTCAAAGTATCAAATCCTGCAAAAAGAACATTCATCTCGGAACTCAACAGCAGGGAATTTTGTACTTGCCTGAAAGGAAAAACTATCTCAGCTGAATTACTGTACTTAGAAAAGAAGAAACAAATGCTATTTATCTCAAGAACTCCTCAGCAACAGACTCAATTTCCCGTTAATCTTCCCTGCAGACCACTTGTCATCATCTAGAGGAACTGTCTTTAAGAAGAGCTCTGTGGTCACGCAGGGAATAGGGACACAGAGCTTCCATCTCAGGAAGACAAGCACCAGGCCACTTGGGACACTGAGCACCTGTGCTCAGGAATTCCCCATGGCCAATTTAAATTAAAACACATCAAGTAGAATCAAAGTTTGTCTATCATTTCCAGTTTCACTTTTGGACTAGTATGCCCAATTACACAGAACTTCTCAGAGATTCAGTGGCTCCCTGGTGTAAATGTCCTGGTTCAACTCAACAGGAAAAATTAATTATACACCTTGGGGAGCGGAGCTCGAGACTGTGAGGTAAGTAGAAGTGGAAAGACATCTTCTTGTATCTAAACCTGGCTCTGTCCCCTGCTATCCATGTGTCTGGGATCAAGTTTCCAAAAGTCCTCAGGGCTTACATTCTTGACTTACAGTTTAGGGATTCAAAAAGCATTCACTTAAAAGGAATAATGTGATGAGTTAAATAATCCTTTAACAATACTTATCATGGTGTCTTGCACATTAGTAGTGGTCAATTAATGTTAGTTATAATAATGAATACGATTATTTGTCAGGTAAATTTACTTACAGAGCCAGACAGTTACTTTAGATGGCCTTACTTGTAGCTCTTCCATCCTGTAAAGCCAAGTCTCCCTCTCTTTTCCCTCCAACATCAGAACCACCGGGTGGGAGGGCAGGCTGCAGAGCCCCTCTCACTGGGGGCTTTGCCCTCTCCCACAGCCCCAGATGGCCCTGACTCCTGGACCTCCCCTGCACCACGATCTAGACGCCTGGTTTCTAACTCCCCAGGCTGTCTACAGCCTCCTATTTCACAGATCCTGTTTTCTTGATTCCTCCATGTTCATCTCTAAATGTTTAAGGACATCTTTATTCAGGACGTGGCAGGAAGCTGCCACAAAAATATCTTTGTTGGATGAGAGAGGAGGATATGGGAGAGGATCGTCCTACTTTAGAGTCAGAAAAGGGAGAGACTTTAGTCCTGCAGGAATTAATATTCAACGTAATGGTCTTTAACATATGTGTGGGTTTGTGATTACGACCACCATAATGATAAGAAAGAACAATGACAGGAAGGAAGTTGAGGATGGTAAGGATAAAAGGACGCAAGGTTTCAAGGGAAAATCAAGACCATTTTTACTGATTATCAATATCTGAAAAACCAATAAAATGAGAAGAGGAAAGACTTAAAAATAGATTTGTTCTCTGTAGGAGTAAAACTAATTACAGCCATTCATTGTGAGCCACTTATCATTCATACCTAATTATCATGCAGCACAAGCGCAATTATGTGTATTGTTAAATATTAAAATCACAGAACCAGAAATGTCAAGCTTAAAGGGACTCTGGAGATCATCTAGGTCAAGCCGCTCCTTTTACAGACAGGGAATGTGCAAGGTGAGAAGTTAAATGGTTTATAGAAACACAGAGCTGTGCTCTGGCTGAGGGAACCTCAGCCCAGGCCTCCTGAGTGCCAGCCCCACCCTGGTCCCCGCTGGACACTAGCCTGCCTGGAAGCTTATCTGCCTTTGGAGTAAATTGGATTTGATTAGAGTGTGAAATTCTATACTGAGCACTATCTGTTGTTTTGCAACAGAAATAGGTTAAATATTAGCAAATCATTCAAGTAGAAATGTTCTGTGAGAAAGAGTCATGCTGGAATAACATAGACAGGGAAATACATATTTGTAGGGGTGGGTGTGGTTCCTGCATGTAGATAAGCTATGTAATTTGAAGCTGGTGAGAAAATTAAAGAGTATTAAGAAAACCAACATAAGACAAATAAAGCTGTATAATGTCCCATTATCTTATGAAATATACAATGTAAGATATGAGATATTAATTTTTATTTCAATGAATTTTTTTTACCCAGAATCACTGTCTTCCTTTTTCTGTCTTGAGATAAGAGACGCTATGCCAGTCATGTAAACTGTTAAGTTTACCTATTTGAATGGAAACGCTTATTCTTAACCATGTCCCAGACATATGAAATTCCACATGTCTCCCTGGTAGCTCCAAGTAAAGACCCCTCTTGATCCTCTTCTATTTTCCCAATCCAAGCCCACTCTTATGTGAGTTAGGCCCCTTATACAGTATGATTTGATATTTACCAAAAATCATTTGCTTGAAAAAAGTCTTCCTTCTGCTAGTTACCTCTTTGTGCAAAAAAAGTGTATACCCAGAAGATTCCCATAAAAATAGCAATACCACTGTTGAGGAGTAGCCCCCATACGTGGTTTAAGTCTTAATAGTAGGGTAAAAAGCTGAGCCATGAGACGATGGGATGAGGACAGGTACATTTTCACAAGAGGACTCTGAGATGGGAACAGTAAAGGATGCCTGGGGAAGAGGTGACCATGGGTCTGTCTGTGCAATAGAGACAGAGCATCATTTGTGCGGCTGCTGGAAAACGAATGTGAGTTAGTTCACTGTTATGCCAACAGTCAGCTCACTTCCTACTGTTTCCATCACTTCCAGAAATTTCTAAGTAACAGACACTGGACGCTGGGAGTCTTCCCCAGTCACCATTCCTGCTTCTTACGTATTTTGGAGCCCCTTTAAAGTCAATAGTTTTTCTAAACAATTACTTTGGAATATATAGTTAATTTTACTGTAAGAGTTAAAATGATTGGCAACTCCCATTCTGTCAGTGATCAAATTAAGGACCTGGAGGCCCCATTGAGAAGGATTCAAAAACCTTCCCCCATGGATTAGGAATGTCAGTCATGGGAAATAGAGACGTAGGGCCCTTCTGTCATGTGATCACCATCTCTGTTCATCTACCTCATTCCTCCTCTCTGACAGTGTGTATCATGCTGTTGTAATCATAGTGTGTTATGAAACCAGTATCAACCTACAGAAACATTTAAAAGTAGAAAGAGCACTTATAATTTCATCAACCTAACATTTCATATTTCATAGAATTTTTCATTTTTGTCTGTATGCACACATACTTTTCACAGAGTTGAAAGTAGAGTGAACATAGTGCTTGTGGCTTTTTAAACTTGAATGTATATCCTTTTTCCATATACTAAGTCTCCATACTTGTCATTTTAATGACTATAAATTATCACATTAGTTAATATGCTATAATTTATTTTTTACTACTGGATAAACAATTTGCCTACAATATTTTGTTACTGTAGTCATCAATTTATTAAGAAACTTTATATGTATAGCATTTTATTTTTTCTGGATTGTTTTCTTAGTATAAATTTCTAGAAGAGAGCTTATTGCCACTGAGGTCAGGGTGTTGTACATGAGAAAATGTATATGAAGCATATATAATGATATAAAACATAATATATATTTACGTGTATAGAGCTATGTGTGTATATCTTTGTACAGCTATATATTGTGACTAGAATGTTATATTTGTCTCAAATTTTTACCAGAAAATAAATTTCATATCTTTTTAAAGAATATGTATTAATCAAGGAACCAAAAATAAAATCCGAAGAATAAATGAATGGTCACCAGAACTTCATTTGGTCTAGAACGTGAAGGTAAATTTCATCTGAAATATGAGCCAATTTTGAAATGTTGATAAAACCACATAAGCTCTCTGGGTTTCAATTTGCTTATTTAAAATAAAGCAAAACAAAATAAACAAGAATCTCTAAATCCCTTGTTTGCTTTTTGGTTTTCTATTAGTATGCAGTATTATTTGATGACTACCAAATAAACACACACTGTATATTATGTCTTACCACAATAAATGGCATATAAACAGTATGTCCCCTCAAAATGGCTGAATAGTCGGGTATTTAGGTAAATGATATTGGAAGGACAAACCTAAGTATGTGCTCTTGGGTTAAGTACAAAGAAATATAATTAGTTAAAATGTCTATAAAAATCCAGCCTGGCAAATCTCTTAAATGGATCTGAGATTAGAAACTAGCAACAGATGGCAACATACTTTGCACAAAGCCAAGTTTCCTGTAACCTTGAAATTCTGAAAGGTCCTGAAGAAGAAAAATCAGATAGGCTCTTAGTCAGGATTGTCCTCAAGACAGATGAAGCTAATGGACTTATGTCAAAAGAAAGAAAATGAGATCGATGTCCTACAGGCTTAGGTCCCCCAGGTGCAAGGACATTTTGTCATCAGGTATGTGGAATAAATCTTCAGGCGAATGAGAGGACAGATGTGGAAAATATATTGGCAGGATGAACAGGTGATGAAGGCACGACTCACACATCACTCGGGAGGAGAGCTGTTGAGCGGCTGAAGCACGTCCTGGACAAAGAGGCCCTCGGCGCTGATGTTATTATCCCACCCCCAGATCAGAATCACTCCAGGCCACGCAAGAGAATGCAAAACGCAGCGCGAGTCAAAAGACTCTCAAAATTACAGCTAGATAGGAGGAGTAGGTTCTAGTGTTCTCAGCACCGTAGGATGACTACAGTTAACAATAATATAATATATAGTTTGAAATAGCTAGAAGGAGAATACTGAATGTTCCCAACACAAAAAATGATAAATGACTGAGATGATGTATATGCTAATCACCCTCATCTTATGACCATACGTTATATGTATTGACATATACCACTACCTACTCCATGTATATGTACAATTATTATTTGTCAATTAAATAAGAAAATTAAATTAAAAAATTTGAAATACTTTCAAAACATAATTTATTGTAATGTTGAGAATCATAATAAGAATACATGAAATGAGAGTTATTAAAATTATTTAATGGGAAATAACTTTTTTTTCCCCCAGAAAGTGACACTATTGGTATCTTCCTAAAAGTACCCCCAGCTTTCATTAGGTTCTCCATCCTTCAACAATCTTTGGGCTAGAAGGTGAAAGATAAAAAGGCAAGAACTTCATTTCTGCTAAGAAAGAACATTATACAGGTTAGCTGGCTCTTTTTTCTGTGAACTACTGGAGGTTTATTTTAGCTCCTGAGTATCAATTGCTGTAAGTAAAATTTTGAAAATGCTAAGGATGATTTGAAATCTGTTCATTCCACAAAATCTATAATTTTTGCCCCCACCCAACCATTCACCTATTTATTTATTTACAGAATAAACTTTCTGGAGCATCTACTATGTGCTTAACAAAGGATTCACTCCCGGAAAATGCCTAATTCTTCATCAATGCATTTATCCTTAGGCAGTCTGAGTCTTCTACATTTGAACTTGGAGAAGGAAAGAGAATGTGGTAGTTTAGGATTATTTCAGAAGCAATGCAAAGAGAAAGAAAGAATTCATATGCGGCTTAGGAAATTAAAAGAGGCTTGTATAGTGAGACAATGTACTTGAGAGACAGGTCCTGTCAAGAGAGGGAGTACTTTAAATCCCTCTGGTGGTCACCATTAAACCCATCAACAGCTGAGGCTGGTGAATTACAGCCTAGTGTTCGCATCATAGAATTCCAAGGAGGACAGGAAAGGGGGAAAAAAAAGAAAATTTCATCCTTCAAGCTCAGAGGAACTCTGGGAAAAGAAAACGAAAGGAAAGAAAAAACAGAGAAAGGAGACAGGAACAGACCCACAGAAGTGAATCAGACCCCCCTCTCAGGGCACGATTCCACACAGTAAGGCCCAGTCCTAACCTCCGCTCTGACTCAATAGAAGCTGCCATAGAAAGCCTGAGCAGGAAATTAGCATCCACTGTAAATTACAAAGAGGTCCTAAAAACGGCAATAAAGTGTGTCAGCTCCATTGAGCCAAATGGATTTCTGGACTTTAAAAGCAACCCCATTTATTCCACTTCCCTTTTCTCAAAAAAATAGCAAAATCACCTTCTAAATGAATAACTATTGGGCATGACCACAAATACAGTCATATTTTTAACTAAAGCATTTAAACTTTCAAAAGAAGGATCTACATTTGTTCCAGACACTTCTGTAAGAAAACAATGCTCATCCAGGTGACTCAGAATTTGTCATCTTATAAATCAGTTTGCAATTAAGGGAACTATTTGAAATGATCAAAGGAATATGGGCATAAGAAACAGCAACGTATGATGGAGGAAAAGTTGTTAGAATCTGTGTTTTGACATTGGCCCTCTTCCATAATTTGTCTGATATTAAATTTCCTTCAAATGTAAAAATATGAATAAAACTTCACATCTGATACCTGGTAGATAAACTTTCTCATAATGGGAAATCAAAAAAGTGGGTTAATTTGGAAGTTATCAGCTTTAAAGGTAAGTTCTGTAGTGACGGAGATGATGAGACCGTGCAGGGCAGCAGTCTGTAGTGGAGGGCGCTAGAACTTGGCCCTGACAAACTCCACCATCTCATGACCTTGCAGAGGGGAATGAGACAGCAAAAAAGACCAATGCATTTTACTCATAATCTGTAATCAGAGACAGGGAACCAGACAGTTTCATTAAGGACAAAATTACGCACAGTAATTTACATAGTTACAGGTGGGAGATACGTAAGCACTTACACATTATGTAGCAGAAAAGTCATCAGAATTTTTAAAAATGTATTCCTATAAACTTCCCAACCAAGTGGTCCACCCAGAAACCAAGTAAAACGTTACACTCAATGTGCAGCATACTACTTTTTAACAGTGGCACCATTATGAAGAAGAAATTTTAAAGGTCCTTTACTAAATGTCAATAAATAGCTTTCATTCTTGAGCAAACCTAGGGATTCCCAGCTAATCAAGAGAAAACCCTGCTATTCAGTGATGATTTTTCTAACAAATGGGAAACTCTATCCCTTCTCTCTGTAAATCTGTTAGAATAAAATCTGAAGCAATGAGGGAAAAAAAGAGCCAGAGCTACCACTGCATGTGCCTTGGCCTACATGCATTAGGGTTGGCATATTTTGTTAACACATTACTTTGTAGTTTAGCCTCTTCTCTGTATCCATTTCCAATTTCATATCCTCTGAAGCTATAACATCCCAAGAATATAAATCCCTCTCATTCTTCAAGACCTAGCTCAAACAGCACCTCCTCCATGATAATTCCAGGCAGAATTAATGTCCTCTCTGTGTGTGAACAGCACATTGCTCACACCTCTGTATGTAGTATTATTTTAATCAGTATTTTCTTCATTGGCTTCAGGGTTGCACTGTTCCTTTATTTTAAGGGGACTCTGTGCATAGCAGTTACTTATCAAGTATGCCTTTGTCACCTAGGGCTACTATGACAAAAACACCGTAGAAGGGGTGGCTTAAACACCTGACATTTATTTCTCACAGCTGTAGAGGCTGAGAAGTCCAAGAACAGGTACCAGTAGATTTAGTTCATGGTAAGGGCTCTCTTCCTGGCTTGCAGACAGCAGCCTTCTTGCCATATCTTCACATGGGGGAGAGGGGAAGCTCTTCATGTCCCTTCCTTTTCTTAGAAGTACACTAATCCCATTATGGGGCTCCACCCTCATGACCTTATCTAAACCTAATTACCTTCCAAAGGCCCCACCCCCAAGTACCATCACATTGGAGGTTAGGGATTCAACAAAGAATTTTAGAGTAAAACAAACATTTAGTCTGCAATGAAGTACTACCTAAATTGAATGAAAAACACTATTTACCTATATTAAATGTTTCCATCACCACATCTTAATTCATGAGAGAGTTTAAAGTAAAAATACTTTGTTTTCCACTTGTTCTAAAAGCTAGCAATCATCACACCAAGACCTTTAGTCCACCTCTCAGTGGTTTCTATTTTTTCACCAATGAGTCAGACAAACTAAATACTCTTTTATCAGTGTGCATCAGTATTTCAGTGTCCTTTGATATCAATGACCTCATCCCTATTGGGGACATTCAGGTTGTTTTCCTCTAGTGTGAAAAATATAAAAAAGTTCCCTAACTCACTTCTTTCAGAATGGATAGTACCAAATGTTATGCAAAGGCATGCTGCCCTAACATTATTTACAATCACACTTCTGAAAACTAATTTTTCTGCTACAGATGCTATGCAATATTTTTCTAACCCTGAATCTGACATATATTCAACTGCGTCAGCTGGTCTTTCCAAATTACATACCAAAGCAATGAAGGGGAACTAAAATATATTGAGCACCTCCTATAAGCCATGTGTTAATAGATGAGGAAAGGTTCCATAAAAATTTAATGGGTGTGCTGGGGGGAAAAAACTGTCATTTCAAAGCTGTAAACAGTTTATGTCTCAAAAAAAGTGGGATTTGATCCCGACTTTGGAACATGGCTTTTGTTTGTTGTTTCAAACCACCTGGATCAGCTATCCATTCTTCTATCTGTGTGTTCAACCATCTATCCATCTTTTATTTTATTTATGTTTTTGGAATATACTGGAATGTCAGGGCTGTAGAAAATAAAATTTTATCTGTGTGTAATTTTAGTAACCTTTCTTTTAATTGTTGGATCTTTACCTCAACATGACAAAGGCTGTCTTATAGCAAATTTTAAAACAGAGAGGTAGCAATATAGCCATTCATTATGGCTTCTACGCTTAAAAATATAGTTTAGATGGCCGGGCATGGTGGTTCACGCCTGTAATCCTAGCACTTTGGGAGGCCGAGGCGGGCAGATCGTTTGAGCTCAGGAGTTCAAGACCAGCCTGAGCAAGAGCGAGACCCCGTCTCTACTAAAAAAATAGAAAGAAATTAGCTGGACAACTAAAAAAAATATATATATATATATATATATATATACACACACACACACACACACACACACACACACACACACACACATATAAAATTAGCCGGGCATGGTGGCACATGCCTGTAGTCCCAGCTACTCGGGAAGTTGAGGCAGAAGGATGGCTTGAGCCCAGGAGTCTGAGGTTGCTGTGAGCTAGGCTGACGCCACGGCACTCACTCTAGCCAGGGCAACAAAGCGAGACTCTGTCTCAAAAAAAAAAAAAAAAATTATATATATATATATATATATATATAAATACAAATTTCTGTATCTGGAGATACTAGCATTAAGTGATTTTTCTTACAGAAAAGATAAAATAACCACATCCCCTAGTTTCTTTAGTGTGTCATGTATGGTCTTCTATTGGAAAACAGCCATTAGCTCCTGCAGCTGGGCCACTGCAGTGGAGTTCAGGCAGAATGGTTTCCTGAAAATACCAAGAGATATAAAGGAATAGTCACAAATGAAAGGAAAGGAATGTAACTCACTTGCTTTGAGAACTAAGAACCTAATATTGGAATGGCTTTAATTTCATTTAATCTTCAATGAGTCTCTAATCTCATTGATTACTCACACACACAAATACAAAATTCTGTGAGGAAGATACACCATTACTGCTGCTGTCAGAACATAATAATGCAAATCTCCACACGTAGTAGTGGGAATTCCATGAGCAATATATAGGGTACTTAGCACAATACATGGGCACGTGGCACATGCTCAGTGAAAAGCACTTTCTATTAAAACGTCCTGTTCTTCAGTTTAAAAAAGGAAATTGAGACTCTGGCAGGTTAAGTAGCTTTATTTCCCAACACAGCTCCCAACAAGACGGGGTTACCAATTAGTCCAGGTGTTCCTGTGAAGACCCTGACTGCAAAGCCTGTGACCAGGAAACTTTCCCAGTGTCAATTCCTGAAAGCATTACAATTCTACTCTCTTCAAAACAACAAACATGGGAAATCTAAGTAGATACATGCCCTTAATCCACTTAAAAGTAAAGGCATAAACTCTGAACCACCATCTTCTCTTTTATGCTAAGATACAGAGTCAGTGAAATGTCTATGTCAAACTAAAACCTAGAGTCCTTTTTTAAATTGACTGCAAAGAACAGACAGATGCTCTAAAAAGACCATGTCTTTAATACGGAAAGTAATTGCTCATTGGACTCCAACTTCATTTGGAATTGCACACTCCCCAAAATGCCAATGCTAAGGCTGGGTCCTTGGTTAGAAAAGCATGGCCTGTGTAATTTAAACATCCTTCAGGTAATACCAATATTTCTGTTTACTCCACATCCCTATCACTGCCATCTCCTCTGTCCCTCCTTGTCACAAGGCAGGCCCATGTGATCTCCCTCAGAACCTCAGGATTTTTATTGTCACCACCTCCTCAGTCTCAACCTTTCCTCTTGGCTATGTGCAGCCACACCCTCTGTACCAACTTCACACTGAGCACAAACCTAGTTAACCCCTCCTCTGTCTTCTTAGGTATCATTTGAGTTAGGGAGATTAACCCCTCCTTCTGACCTTAATGAACTGTGAGGAAATAAAACCTACAAGCTGAGACTGGATATACTTCTATGAGCTCCTCACCCCAGTTCCCTGAAAAATATAAGTATTCCTTACTTTAGGTTAGTGTGTTACCAACATGCCTGAGCACAGGAATCAATGGAGACACTGGTTAAATATATATATCTATGGAATGTACTTCTCTAGAAGAAGGGCTTAGGAAGCTATATTACAGAAAAACACCACAGGTAACATTTATGCTCACCCAAGCTTAGAACACATGGCTTTAGGCTATCAGTGATAATTTTATATATCCCTGAGGCCATTTAGCATCAAACAAATTTACTTAAAAATTGCTTTTTCCAAATATAATTATAATTGCCAATTTCATCTAAATTTTCACTACTGCATTTCGACAATTACAACCATAGAACCATATTTTTAAATCATAATTTTCTCTTTTTAGTGACATTGGTATAAACCTTCAATATAGGTCTTATATTTTAACAAGAGGGTTGGTAATGTGGCAAGTTGGATATTATTTTAGGTCACAGGACAAGGACAAGCTGTTATCAATAGGCTCATATAATTTCCTGTGTTCCTCCAACATCTTCCAACAACAGACCTGACATGACTCAAAATTAACTTGAGCAATTTGACAGGATCACATCATCTGCCTTGGAGCTATAACTACACATTTCTCTTGTGAAATTTAACGTGCTCAGGTAATATGCTAAATTGAGTATTTTTACCTAATAAATATATCATAACAAAAAAATCAGACAGGTTATCAAAATCACTGTGAGTACCTAGAAGCACTAAAAGAAATTCACAGCCAATCGGTGCTCGATTCAATTTTGAAAATTATTTTTTCTGTTTTTCATGTACATAGCTTCTAATGGTCTGTCTTCAAATTCGCTATTTTTTTCTTCTACAGTGTGAATCTGCTGTTAATCCCATATAGTATTTTTTTTGTGTGTGTATCAGATACTGTGGTTTTTCTATCTAGAAATTCAATTTGGGTCAACTGGCAATGTTAAAACAGAAAAATGGCTGAGAATTCTCAAGAATCAAATAAACTATGACTGATAGAATAAGTAAAACTAAGTCCACAGCAAGAAATATTTGAAACAAGTAAGCACTGTCATTCAGCTCTAGGTATTTTGTAATTCTATTCTTATTGTCCTAGGGTATTAGAGAAGTAAGATGTTTTTAAGCATATGGATTTTTATCTTTTTATTTTAGCCCTAAAAAGAAAAAATAAAGTGCAGAAAAAGATTAGAAACAAATTAGCTAAAATGTTGCTTTTTAAGCATCAAGCCTTTTTTCCTTGCTAGCCCAAATACCTTCAGTATTGATATTGTCATCAAGACAATGAAACTAAAATTTCCCTTTAGGTAGAGGGAAGGTATAAAACGGGAGTATGCAGTTTATGTGAAGGTGAACATTTTCTCATTCTCCAGTCAAGTGACTGACTTTTAGAGCATCTTCCAAATATATTTTTTTCCTCAATAGCTTCAGTTAAATGAATTTTTGCCCTGAGATTCTCTCCTGGGACTCAAGAATCTTTGTTAAGTTTGTGACATTGCTGTGAACATCCTCTGTTACTGTTCTACCTCATCTTGTCCTTCTTGTGGCAATGCCCACACTTCAAGTAGATTTCAACCCTGGAGTCTATAGGTGGGTGACGTGACTACGCTGCATCAATTAGAACACCCCATCTACTCAGTGTTGTGATTGGCTGAGGGAAAGAGATACTTCCTAAGCCAGGCTACACCCAGGGACATCAAGACAAAGTTCCAGGTGAAATAATTTCTGTCTACTGGACAGAGTGCTGTGATGATAGGTATCTAAAGCTGTCACTGGCCACCAATGTGAAGCCTGGAAATGGCGCTATCCAGAGTTTAGCAGAGGCCACATTTAGATTCTGTGGTTATCCTTTGAGCCCTAAATTGATTCGCACCCAAGGATAGATTCAGTCCCAGACCAGTGTTTCCAAACTTTACCGCACATCAGAACTACCTGAAGGGCTTGAACGCACAGATTGTCACGCCTCACAGCCAGTGTCTGATTCAATGAGTCTGAGACAGAAACTGAGAGTTTACATTTTTAACAAGTCCCCAGTTGATACTGATGTTGCTGATTCCAGAATCACTGGATTCCAGAATCACTGTCCTAAATTTCAATTAAGTGGGCTAATAAACTGCAATTTTTTTTTTTCTTAAGCATGCTTGGGTTGGGTTTTCTATTATTTGGACTCAGAAAAAGAATCTCACCTGATACATATATGAGTATCTGAAAAACGTCTGCCCCAAAACGAGCCTAAATTACTCTCCCTTATTGGGTCCTTGTATATTAAAAACTATATAATGGAAAGTCATGAGGAAATTATTACACAGTGTAACATAAACTTCATATTATATTAAATATTTAGGGCTTTCTGTTCCACTTAATATTATGCTATAATGAAATTTCATCGCATCTTATAATCAAATATTGTGGGCACATGAAAAACCAATACTTAAAGTTATTTTCCTTATAAAATAGGTTTCTGATATTTTTCTTGAGAAATTTTATTATTGAGAAATTGAAATTGAAGCTATTTTTACATAATGAATGCAATTAACAAGGTAGATAAATCTTATTTTACTTTGAGTATAACACTATAACCAAAAGTTACAACTAGTGTTTTTCTTTCTAACATGCAATCTGTAATTTCATTTATCATTTATCTTTAGCAACCCTAATGAGAAATGGTTAACCTACAACTAAAGGATCAAAGTGTCCTAGATACCCACAATGAAAATACTAATTGAAATAACTAGAAAGATATCTGGATGCAGTATTTTTTAAAAAGTATTGTACTCAAGAGTTAATAATTTTTAAAGTCTTCTCAGCTACTAATACATGCTTATTACGTAATAAATTGGCAGTCTTTGGGAGCTCATATTTTCTTTGGCCACCATTTTCCACCTTCAGACTGCTATTTTATGAACAAATTGCCCCTCAATCCTTTGCCCTCAAAAGTATTTCCTTGTCAATGTCCCATTTCTGGCTCCAACATATCCACCTCCACTCTTCCAGGTATGATAAATGTTTGAGGTGATGGATATGCTAATTATCCTGATTTGATCATTATACATTGCATACTCATATTGAAATACCACTGTATCCCATAATTATGTACAATTATTATGTGTCAACTAATAATAAAAGCAGGAAAATAAAAGTATATACAGCTCAAAAAAAAAAGAGAGAGAAAACTGTATGTTACTTGGGAGTGCACAAAGAAAGACAGTAAATGTGTAAATTAAAAAAAAAAGCAAAAAATTTAACCAGGAGTGTGGAAAAGGTGCCAGTATTTAGCGCCAGAGTAGAGCAGCGGTTCTCCAGATATGCAAGGATTCAACGCTTTAATTTTGAATCATGCAGATGGGGATGGAGGAGAAGGGATGCAGAACATGCAATATTTGAAAACCAGAATGACCGTAACAGTTTACATTGACCCAATCACAGGCTTGTCTCTGTCTCCCCAACCTGATCTTTAATCCCTGTCAATTCCATGACCTCACAATGTGCCTAGCACATTTCTCTCCCTTTTCTTTCTATGGCCACCAACAAAATTCAGAATGTTATTAGTTTTCACCCTTGGCTTTTAAAATAGCTTACTCACCGTTGTCTCCATTTGAAGGTTTTTCTTTTTCCATTTATCCCAAGAGCAACATCCCAGAAATTTCTATCTAGAAAAGCCAATTCTCTGCTCACAATTCCTTCCAAGGGCTGTCCACCAGCCCTTTTTTTTCCTTTTTTTTTTTTTTTTGGCATTGAAAGGCCCCCTACGAGCTACTCCTCCCCCCATCTCTCTGCATGCTTCTCTCTGACAACGCTCTTGAAAGAATCCATTGACCTAAACAAGCAAGACTAGTGTCCATGATGTCCCACCTTAAAATATTATTTATTTTCTCTCCCTGGCTAGCTAGAATGTCATTCTTCCCATATCCACTACTAGTGAATACCATGCTCATCTTCTAAATAGCTACCAATCCCCCATGTGTACTTTGTACCTCTTTGATACTGTACTATGGGTCAGGTGTGGTGGCTCATGCCTGTAATCCTAGCACTCTGGGAGACCGAAGCAGAAGGATCACTTGAGGTCAGGAGTTTGAGACCAGCCTCAGCAAGAGCAAGACCCCATCTCTACTAAAAATAGAAAGAAATTAGCCGGGCATGCCCGTAGTCCCAGCTACTTGGGAGACTGAGGCAAGAGGATCACTTGAGCCCAGGAGTTTGAGGTTGCTGTGAGCTAGGCTGACACCACGGCACTCTAGCCTGGGCAACAGAGTGAGACTCTGTCTCAAAAAAAAAAAAAAAATACTGCATTATGCTATATCATAAACCAACTGCTAAGTTTCTCAAGGACAAAGATCATATGTTTTAATCTTTGTAACCCCTATAGCTACAGTGCAGAGTCTTATCCATAGTAGTTGCTTAACAAATAGCTGTTGATTGAACAAATAATTACATGCATATAATATAAATATATATAACTCTTATTTTAGACCTATATATAAATCTTTGCCTCTGCATATGAAAAAGCAGTCAATTTTTAGAGCTTCAACTCTTAAAAATATATCTATTGTATAAAATTAACCTTTCTAATAATGACACATATTTTTGTCAAAGATATTTATAAACATGTGAACTTCCAATCAAACTGTATTTTAAATTTCAAAATTAATCAAACTTTATGGAAAAAATAACTCTTAAAGGACACGCAGTTCCTCACTAGAAAAAGGGAA
This sequence comes from Avahi laniger, assembly GCA_963575035.1. Lineage (NCBI taxonomy): Eukaryota > Metazoa > Chordata > Mammalia > Primates > Indriidae > Avahi > Avahi laniger. The sequence goes on from CAUYSK010118335.1 coordinate 51,249, forward strand.
CCACAACCATATTCAGTATTAAATTAATGAAGTACATAATTGTGCTGTCAGTTAGTTTACAAGTTGACTGGCCACCCAGGGGTTGTGTGACAGCTAACACAATGTAAAATGGTTTACGTTTGCTTTCTTTTCTTCTTAACTTGAATTCTATTGTTTAAAACTCAAAAGATGAAAATTTGAATAATGATAATAACATGTTGACTGATTCCAATGCTTTTATGAAGTTCTCAAGAAATTCTAAAAATAGCTTTTTCAAAGAACACAACACATTATGCTATAAAAAAAATTCTCTTTTAAGGTAGGAAAAGTGTGAAAATTAGAGTAATTTAACAAATAATAGATAAATGGCTTACTGACTGTGCATATGAAAACAGACAACAATTGAACCCATCTTGTGACCAGTATCATCTAACTGCTGTGCTTTATGGGATTTGGAACATGCGTTATACTAAGAAGGTGCCATAAAATGACAGACTGGATATATTTAAGTGTCGTGTTCTTTGACTCATAGGACATTATATCTTTATTTAGTGAATTAATTTTTATGAGATTGATATCAACTCCCTCATCTATTAGATTCCGGATGTATTTTTGCTTTTTAAAAAATTGTTCTTGCCCCTTCACAAAAATACTTGAGATGCCAATATAATTTACTATGTAATTAATATGATTATACTTAAAATAAAAATGAAACATTTATTTCCAAATTAAATGTAAACATCAGTTAGATGTTTACAACTACACCCATCAACTAACTTCACTATTTGAATATCTGCCCTAAATCCTACGGCTGATGGAATTATTGCTGTCAGTGTTTCACATCCTCCTGCCACGCCACCATGCAGAGCACAGACATCTGGCTTGGCCCTGGGACTCCTTTTGCCCAATGATATGTGGATATAAAGTGCAGGTTACTGGGTCTGAGTCAAAGCTGTAAGACACCTTAAATATTAATATTTCCTCCGCTCTCTAGTGCTCCTGTGATCCGCTGTGATGGAAACACACCCTGAATAGCATCAGAATAATGTGTAGCCTGGAATCCAGCCTAGCCCAGCTGAGTTGTAGCTCAGCTGCAACACCCAAGAATGGAAAATAAATATTTGTTTTGTTTTTTTATAAGCCACTGACTTTGGGGGTGGGCTATAACACAGCATTCTTGCAGCACTAATAATAAAGTCGTAAGAGAGAATGTTATAGAAAATAGGATAGTATTCCTGCTCTTCGGGAGTATATAATTGGAGTAATATGGGAATAGCCTGGTAATAATATTGATAACAACAGTAAGACTAGCTGCTGTTGAGCACTTATAGGGATTTTTCTGAGTCCTTCTACTCACAACACTACTATGAGATGAGGAAACAGAGGCACAAGGAAGTTAACTAACTTCCCCCAGTCACACAGCTCATAATGTATAGAGTCAGCTTTTGAACCCAGGCAGTCCTTCTCTTTCAGTCTCCTCACTATTCTGCTTCTCACACTCTCACTTATGAAAATGACATTTAATTATTGTGCATTAATACTGCAAATGGTAATTCAAAGCTGCAGAGAAGGGATTTAATATTTCTTGGGCATCTGCTAGCTGGCGGCACTGTGCTACATGGTGCAGATTAATAATAGTGCACACAGTTATGGTGTTGGACAACATGTGATAAACATTTAATTTAATCTTTCTCAGGCTTTATCTTTAGACTGGCAAAGTGACTTGCCCTACTATAGATTTATTGTGAAAACTTAACACCACACAAGAAGCATATAGCAAAACCCAAATAAATGTTAATTGCATTACCATTACCTTATTTCAAGTTCATAATAAGCTTATGGGATACATTACTGTAATCAAGTAGATTTTTTAAGTGCACCTCATAGACTGTTGCTTTTCTAGAAAAGGAATTTGTTTTCTAGACTTTTGCTATTCTCTTCCAAATATCCCCACCCATCATTCATTAGTTGTTCTTCAAACTCATGGTTCTCTTACAAGGTTGCCTAGTTGATTCTTCCATATGGAGGGCAGAAGAGACTATCATGGTTTTTGATAACCACACATCCAGGGGGTAAATTCTGAAATGCACACAAATATTATCATTTTGTTGAACTTTAACAGACTTTGTGCAGAAAGTTGGGGGATTAAAGACAAACACAAAGTCTATAAACAGCAATGCCTATATTACAATACCTTGTAGGTACTGGGTACTCACTAAATAATTATTTATGGAAGTCAGAGTTCTTAAAATACTCAAGGAAAGTAGAGCTTTCAAGGTGCAGGTGACAGGATTTTTCTCTTTAGCGGTCAACTGCGGGAAAGCAAAATCTTTCCAGTCCTTTATCGAACGTGTGGTCACTGGATTCAGCTCCTGCTGCCTTCTGATGGTTCAAGTCTCCCAGCTATGGGGCTGGGTCTGGTCATAAGACATCCCTTTGGAGATGCGTAATAAATGCTTATTGAATTTAACCTAACTGAGGCTCAGAGAAGTTAAGTGACTTGCACAAGATCACACAGTAAGCAACAATGATGGAGAAAGAACAAACGGCTCTTGTTTTTTAATTTCAGTTCCCAAGCATTTTCCAGAGTTGTCTGCCTCTGCATTTCCAACCTGCCCAAACCAGCCCACCTAGTTTTCCCAAGGGAAAGATTACTAAATTCCATAAAGACTATATTAATTACATATCAGTGCATTGCCACTCATAAGTCTTAAAATTCGCCATCGGCCTATCAGCAGGGATATTTGAAATACTGAAAGAGTAGAATTTCAGAAATCTTGGGCAGGCAGGATGTCTCCATTGGCCTTCGTATCGTGACCCAAAGGTCTACACATTCATCTTCGAGGTGCAAAGTAAACCGTCATCATGATGATCCAATCAAAATTGTTCACTTTCTACAGACATTTTACTTCCCTCACTCTGCACTGTTATTGGTTCACATTGCTTTGATACCACAAAGGCTATACATATATTAAGAATTTCATGCGTTTGAATTTCTGGAGTTCATTTTAGAAATACTTTAATTTTGTAAGAACAAAAGAGACTTTCTAATGTGACTTACTAATAGTCAAAATATGTAATACACAAAATAACATAATGTCCATGAAAATGACAAATATGTAGATTCAACTCTTCTATCTACTTTTTCTTTCACTTCTAAAGACAAGGAAAATTACAGGTTATGGAGGAGTTTCTTCAATTGCTGACTCAGGAGGATCCTGATTATTTGGACAATAGTTGATGCTAAATGCAATCTCTGTAAGAACTTCAATTACAGCTGAGAAAATGCTCTTTCTTGGTATGACAAGTAATTTTGTCCCAGTGACTTCTGTTACCTCAACTTCTTTTGACATTAAACACATAAGAGGTTCTTTTGCCCAGTACCTTTCAGGCATTTGAGCTTTTATGTGCACACTCTGACATAACACAGAAACGAGAATCAATATCTGCTTTTCTAAGAGGAAAAAAATAAACATAAGTTATATTTTTAAATGTAAAAAAATGGAAGTTTCTGAAAATTATGTTCTCATTTCTGTACTCTAAACTTTATGAAAATATTTTCCCTAAATATGTAGTTTCAGGACAACCTTAATTTTATGCTTGAAGAAAAGTCTCCTATTGATTTGGTGGGTAGGGAGCAAATTTCTTCTCAGGGTTACTTAGTATGATAGTTGGAGAAAATTATTTTGACTATCTCTTAAAAGTTATCATAAATATTGAATGAATTTCTACATATAAAATATTTTCCAGCAAAGCATACTCAAATATAAGTAGATATTTTCTCATTATTTTTTTGTATTATTAATGTAGCACTAATTTCAAGGCTCAAATCCACCCAAGCAGGCAACTGAAGAGAAGTCGATCCATTACATAGTTAACAAATCAAATGTTTCCTTTCTTGAAACAGATGAATTATTTTCATGTCAAGATGGCTGTTGGAGCTTATATAACTAACGGTGTTGACCAAGAAAGAAATAAAATTGTCTATAACTTGTCTTTTATATTTTGGAGATGGGAAGGCTTAAATGGCCAAGTCATTTGTTTAGAAAAATAACTAGTTTTGTCTAACTATTTTGCACAGCAGAAAATGATAGCTTTGAAAGAGCAGTAACGATCAATTAGGAAATACATTTACCAAGTTTTTGTTTTCTGATTTGGGCTCCTTACTCTCCCCCACTGATTAAGTCACAAATTTACAGTTAATGCCTTGCCCTACGAGAAGTTTTGAAGCGATACCAAAACTCACTGACCTCTTTAAGAAACAAAACAAAACCAAAAAACAAAAACCCCTGTTTTAGCCTGCCTTTCCCTAGGAAGTTTCCAGATAAAATAACAGAACAGGAAACTAGAGCGGGTAACTATTCCCTTGGAATAATCTAGTGTTTGAATTAGTGACTATATGCAAACAATTGCAATGACAGGGCTCTTGGCATAGGAACTTGCTTTATTGTATAAGCTAAGACTGCAATGGTACAAGGTCACGCCAGTCAGCACCCTTATAAAGGGCTTATTTTTCTTTTCCCTTTATAAAGCCATCATTCTTCTACTGAGCCTTAAGTAAGATGATTTAGAATAGACAGGAGAATGAGTTCTATCACAAAATATAGTTTCTCATTTGCCAGGAAATGTGATTCTTGGAAAGACAAAGCACTCTTTTTCCAAAGAAAATGAGATTTGCAACCTTCTTGCAGCTCTCTATCTTCATCAATTTAAGAGTTAATAGAAAAATAGCTTCAGAATTTATACGTGCGGAAGCCTAGAAACACCCCAATAAATTTCCTGGTTCTTTTAGTCCTAGCAGTACTAGACTTCTCCACCTTCTTACATGTGATTCTTGCCCTTGAATCTCAGACCAGTCTTGGAAGCTAAATTTTCCAAATGACAAAGGTTTCAGATCTCTCAGTCACACTGATTTGATGTTTCCTTTTGCCAAGATTAGCCAGTAAACCTTCTGCTACGGTCTGAATGTCAATTGGACCACTTGTTGGAAACTAATACCCAGTGTGATAGTATTAAGAGGCATGGGGTCTCTAAGAGATGATTAGGGAATGAGGGATCCACCCTCATGCATAGGATTAGTGCCCTTATAAAAGAGGATTATAAGGGGCCCTCAACGGGGGCCTTAAAGGGGCCGATGTGCCCCTTCCTCCACATGAGGATGTAGTGAGAAGGCACCATCTTTGAGGCAGAGAGCAGCCCTCGCCAGACAGTGAATCTGCTGGTGCCTTGATCGTGGACTTCCCAGCCTCCAGAACCATGAGCAATAAATTTCTGTTGTTTCTAAATTACTCAGTCTAAGATATTTTTTATAGCAGCCTGAATGGACTAAGACACCTGTCCCATGATAAATACTAAAGGGAATCTTTCGGGTGACATAAAAGGACATTAGGCAGTAATTCAAGTCCACATGAAAAAATAAATAACTCCAGTAAAGAGAACTTTGTACTACTTACTCAACACTGTGCTAAACACTTTTAACATTTCCAGAAAAACATGTAATAGTGTGCCAGCATTCAAAGAGTATCTAATATATTTGTGAACACAAGAAACACCTGGAACAGAGTGATAACTTGTGCGGTGTAGACTATGTTAAGTGACCAGTGTTGTTAAGATCTGACCAGAGAGGAGGGAGTATGTACAGTGATAAATGGAAAATAGGGTAGGCATGTCATTAAAAAGGGGAACCACATTCTAGAAGGTCTTAATGGCCAAGTAGGTTTGAAGCCAAAGTTCAGATTTGATACGCATAGCATATGCCCTCAACATATATTCACGAAGCAAATCAAAGAAGGGCTACAGAACAAGCAGCTAGAATAAATGGTCAGAGTAATCTTTGACAGGAATTTGCAAAAGCATTGATACTTGACAAAATGTCATTTATGTTGATTTATCAAGTGGTGGTATGCCGAGTAGATAGCAGGAAAGGCAGCCTGAAGTGTGATAAGAACTTAACTTCTGTTCCTAGTCAAGGAACACAAAGGCTGAACTAGGGCATGATTAAAAGAACTGTATTCCATAGAAAATTCAGTAAGAACATTAGCAACACTGGCAGGATGTGAGAGGAAATGAAAGGATGAGTTAAAGCTGGCCATGGTTTTCTTGGATGATTAAAGAATGCCATCTCCTCCATGTTTTCTTAGCCTTTCCAACTTCATGTTTTCACATTCTAGGTTTGCTTGGCAACTGTTTGCCAGAGGCATCACTATTTCTTCTCTGACTATAATGAGTGCCTTCCTCTTCACTGTTACCACCACTGCTGATTATTAACCCATTCAGACACCTTTACATAAGTAAAGGTGTCTGAATGCCATAGACATAATAGTGATTTGAATCTCATTTATCCACTGAACAAATATTTACTGAGCCCATACAAATTGCCAATTACTCATTGTAGCGTTCTTCAACCTCATACTTTCCCTTTGAAAAAGTAAGAAGAATAAACATTATACCAAATATAAATGGATAACTATAGGCTTAGGTGGACATTTTTGTTATCTGCCAAGGTCATATAGTAGATAAGTGGAAAAGTATATAATAGGGCCTATTTCTCCTGTCTCCTAATCCAGTTATCTTTCCATTAATGCAAACTGCTTCTTAAGTTAGGGGATCCTAAATCCAGATAGATCTAAAGCTTATGTATGCCATTATTTTATTTCCTTTTTTCTTCTTGCTGAGGTGTGACTAGAAGACTCAGAGGAATTTAGCAAAGAATAAAATTCTGTAACACAAAGTAGAATTATTATTAGAAGCAAGACAACACAAGGAGAAATTATTGCCTAAAAGATACAGAAAATTGATCATTAGTATTTTATTTCTAAGACTATGTCTCCCAGAGGGTAGCTGTAAGAAAATCCTGAGTGATTTTTGTCTCCAACCATAGACTCAAAGATTTAGCATGCAACAAAGGGTTTTGCAGAGTTTCTCAATTCTCCCCAAAATATATGTGGCATAAAAATATATTAGTGACAAGAGTAGCACTATTAAAAAAGTAGCACTTATAAAAAATAAGAAAAGAAGTCGTTTTCTCTTTTCTATCTTCACACGGTTTTAGTATTACAATAAGAAGACCCATTTCCAAATATTAATTGTAATTCAAATGTGACTTCCACAGCCTAAAAACATTTAATTGACTGAACAGCAAAAAAAGACAATCAAATGAGGAGTCACCCAAATAATATCTCATTGCCTTCATGGTATTTATTGAGATATTCCCCAATGAGATATTGATGTGTAGCAGGTTTATAAGGTGGTAAGAATCCCAAGGAGGCTTACAAATCAAGAGTGTCAGCATTACAGAGATCTGAATGTGGACTTGCCTCTCTGCAGCCAGCGGTCTACCAGAAGATGGGCTATGCATGTGTGTCTCTATGTATAACATTTATACTCACACACACATATACAGGTATGTTTATGCACATATTTATATTTATGTACATATGGTATATGTATATAAAATTAAGGTAGCAAATATGTATGCATACATATATATATGTTTTTATACACAATTTATGCTTGTATAGGCAATCAGAATATATATGTATAAAGAGAACCTCCTCAGGCCTTGTTATTTATGAATACATATGCATTATACAGGAAGATTTAAAAAATACACATATACACATACATATACACATATAAATATATGTGTGTATCCTTAATACCTGAGGGCACCAACAGGTAGAAGTCAAGACTTGGAAGACCATGGATGAGCAAGACATGACAGGAATAATAACTAAACTCCTTGCAAAAAATGAACAGAATTTGGCAATGAAATAAAAGCAAAGAAATGTGACAAGAAAGAGGAGTTCAAAGAGGAGAAAGAGGGAATGGCTGAAGTACATGACAGAGTACTGGGAGTTTTAAGAACTAGAATGACTACTGTTCAATCTTCAGTTATTTACATTCCTGTGATTAAACAACCCTGACCTCAATGTCTCCAGAATATTCAGTAATGTTTAATACATATTTGAAAACTCTGTGAGAGTTATTTTGATTTTGTTTTGTATTGTGTTGCCTTTTGTATCTTTATAATTGAAAAAGCAGTTTCAGGGATCAACCTACTTGGTATCAACACTTTGAGGGAAATGAAGGAACAGCCTGGAAATACAGACATCTCAGTGGTGGTTAGAATCAGAAGCAGAAAGGCACACCAAGAATTAAGCCCTGGGAATTTGCAGATGTCTGAATGTTTCCAGTAGAGAAACAGAATGAAAGTTCTAAATTCAAAGACAAATGAATTACACAGTTTTGAGGGTAGGGCTTTGGAACACTCCATCCAACCAAGTATGATGGTATAAATCAGGATGAAGATTTCAGAGACAGGAACACAAGAGACAAGTTCTGAGACAAAGACGGAAACAAAGGTCAGAAACGTAGATATCCAGGGAACTGGAGTAGGATGTGGGGAGTTCTCAGCCCCCTCACACCAGCCAGGGCTGAAAGTGCACACAGTCCTTGGCGCCATGAAGCAGACGTGTCATCTGAGGTAAGGCAGTTCCAAAGACTCACTGATCATCAAAGGAGGAAATGTGAGACATGCATTTAGTCCCAGAGGGAGATATAATGTGGAAGGAAAATTGCTTTTTCGGGAATAAATATTTTAGGAGTAGGAATTAAGCTAGAGTAGGAGAGGGGCATCCAGCCTAAGTAAGCATAGAAACTCCAATGCTTACTACTCACTCCTGAGCTTTCGGCACTGCCGTTATGCCCATTTGGTGCCATTATTGTCCTCTTTTTGCAGATAAGGAAACAGAAGTTGTAACCATTTGAAGTAATTTGCCTATAGCTCCACCACCGGCATGTCATAATGTCAGATATGGAGCCCAGCCAACTCTTGGGCTGTACATCTCTCTTCCATGACTCAGACGAGAAACCTGGTGTTCCTTATCAGGAATGATATGAGAAAGGCTGGGGCCAGAGAAATGAAATCATGTAGATAACCTTTGAAAAGAAGGAAAAGATGCGGCACTTCCATCATAGACGGAACATAAGCACAGCCAGGTGTTAGTGGAGTAGGAACCTCTCCCACTGCACTTTACAGGAGTGTGATTATGCTGCAGCAAATACAGGCCCCCAAAGGTAGTTCACACCTTACATGGCAAAAGAGACTTTGCCGACTTGATTACGGTTATGGATCTTGAGATGGGAAGATTATCTGGATAGGTCTAATCTAGTCATGAGTCCCGAAAAGTGGATCACCATTCAGGCTGTGATGAAAAGGGATGCAACAACAGAAGGAGCTCAGAGAGATGGCAGCATGAGAGACATCTGACACCCTGCTGCTGTGAGGGCCCGGGAGAGGCTTCTAGGAGATCAGAGAGACCCACCCCCCCACTGCCAGCTGACAACCAGTGAGGAAAGGGGGACCTGGGTCCTGCAACCACATGGAACTAAATTCTCTCAACACCAAAGAACTAGGAAACAGATCCTCTCCTAGAGCCTCTAGAAAAGAACAGAGCCTATGAACACCTTAGCCCTGGCCGTTCCATGTCAAGGGACTGTAAGACCTACAGAACTATAAGAAAAGGTATTTGTGTTGCTCGAGCCACAAGGTTTGTGATAATTTGTTACAGCAGCAAGAGAAAATTAATACAAGGGCAGGATATGGAACTTAGGAAAATGCCTGGTTTTGGTTTATAACTCCATAGACAGGGAATTCTCCAGACAAAGGGTCATATCAGACTCTCTGCTCCTATTAGTCACCCACCTCAAGGTCAATCACAGGTCACAAGGGCAGATTCAACATATTGTGTCTGAGGCCCGTAGAGCTGAGCAGCTTTCGGGGCGGGTCGGGGAGGTTATGGTACCAAGAGACTTGGAATGTCAGTTTTAGCATCACGTCTCAAAATATATGGAAGACTTTTGAGAACCCGATGGAGGAGGCTTATGCTTTGCAAATTTAAAACTTGTAACACAAATAAATTTGTTCCCATATGTTCCCTTTTCTTTCTGGGAAAATTTTACATAAAAAATAACTGCCGAACTTATCATATTTATACTATTTGATCTAAACACCATAATGTTATAAATATGTTCTTCCAGGTTATCAAGGTGCTGGGATGGCCTGGTCCAAGGCCAAGGTACGCCAATCTCTACAGTAGAGCTATAGAGCAATACCCAAATACAGAGGGAAAATGGCTTGTATGTCTGGCGCTTTCTTTAAGAATGAAAACCTTTAACTTTTAGGTGTTACTTTGGGTATAGCAAGACGTATTTATCCAAAATGGATGAATGTAAGAGAGCAGAGCCCCCCAAAAAGTGGCTTACATGAAGTGGGTAGCTAGTAATGGGGAACTACTGAATATGTTCTCCAAAACTACAAGAGATGTTAGTACAATGATGAAAACACATCAGAGGAGACAACGTGGAATCCAGCGTCAGTCTGTTCAATAAATTCATCCATAGGCGAAGGGGGTTAAGGAGCAGATAATGTTCTAACGTGTGTGGTACCATTGACTCAAGGTCACACGGGGGATATTTTTGAAAAGTTGGGAGTGGTAAATCCCAGGGGGCTAGACAGAGGTGAGGAGTGGGGAACTAAGACAGGACAAGGATTGAAAGAAGGAAGAGAAGCTGAAAAACTGAAAACGACTGAGAAAGAAAACCTAAAGAGTGATTCCGCATATAGGCATGGAGGGAAATTATTCAACAATCTAAGAAAAATGCAATTGTGAGGGAAAAGCAGGTCAAACAGTCCTCAGACAGCCCAGAAAGAGCCTGAAAGTCTAGGTCTCAAGAATAATTACATAAAATTTCCATACTATTTACTAAACAATGTAAAAGTCAGAAATATCTTCAAGAAAAATTATCAATATTTATATATTACAGATGTTTCAATGTATTTTAATTAGTTTTATATTGTTTGTGTTTATACACATATATATTTTTTAAGAGACAGAGTCTCACTCCATCTCCCAGGCTGAAGTGAGGTGGTGCGATCACAGCTCACGGCAGCCTCGAACTCCTGGGCTCATGTAGTCCTCCTTCCTCAGCCTCCTGAGTAGGTGGGATTACAAGTGTGCAGCACCATGCCTGGCTATGCTTGTGTTTATACGTATAAACCAATGCTGATAAGAATGTGTCATAGTCTGATAAATGTATAAATTATATGCATATTAAATATTTATACATAAATATATAAATTATTTATTATATCATGCAAGATATAAGGTTCTTCAAATCCATAAGGATGTTGTTCCAGAAAAAGACACTAAATGGCAGAGAAATCAAATAGCTGGTGGAAGGTTAACAATACAAGCAAGTCAACCCAAGTTAACAATTCAGACTAGATTCCCATCTAGCCCCAGATCTTTTGGCCAATGAAGTCCAAAATCTCCTTCTGCTAGCAATAATTCTTCTCTTTACAGCAATTCTACAATAAGAACTTTAATTCATTGATTATGTTATCCGGTTCTTTCTCCTGACTTTATTCCATCCATTCTATCACACTCCCCATGTTTCAGACTTACAAGCTCAGTATCAGTTTTAATTCATCATCTTACTTGTCCTTGAGTACAAATCATATTGATTCTACTTTAGCCTTCAAAATTCATCATAATTCTGCCCTTATTATCTCTCCCCTGGACTATAACCGAAACAGCATCTAGACTGAGTTCTCCCCATCGAGTTCCACTACACTCTGCTATGCCCTCAGCACTACCCAGTCAGGCCTCCATATCTGCGGGTTCAACCAAGTGTGGATTGAAAATATGCAGGTAAAAAACAACAGCACAACAATATAAAATAATACAAACTAAAAGCAACACATTATAATTGTTTACCTAGAATTTACATTGAATTAGATATTATATGTGATCTAGAGATGATTTAAAGTACACAGGATGTACGTAGGTTACATACAAATATTTTGTCATTTTATATCAGGGACTTGAGCATCCGCGGATTTTGGTATCTGCGAGGAGGTGAAGGTCCCCTAACCAGTCCCCCATAGGTATGAGGGATGACTGTATTTCTTTTTATGAATCAGAACACTAACCATCACTCCCATATTCAACACACTTAATAGTTCCTGCATGCTGTTTAATCGAACACAAACTTTGCATTCAGGTTCAAAACTCTCCAACAGCTATTAGCTCTCAACATATCTTTTACTACTTTCCCCAAAGCCCTAAGATTCAGCCAAGCCAAACTTGTAGCCCTCACTAGTCCCCAAACACACCTACATGCTTTTCTGCCTCTAAACCTTTGTTTAAATTTTTCTTCACTCAGAATTTGAACAGTCCACCTTTGGGATTAAAAACTTCCCTACACTTAAAGACTTAGGTCACATGCTGCCTCTTTCTCAAGAACTTTCAACCACAGCATGTAACCCCTACTTCGGGGAAACCCTCATAGAAACGTGTAGAAACTGCATCCTGCATTGCATTACAGACATTTAGGACTTGTCTCAGCCTCCCTACTCGATGGTGAGCTGCCATACCTTTCTCGTCTTTCTGTCCCCTTCAACAGAAGAGAGCCCAGCGAATATGCAGCCTTTCATACGTGTGTGCTACATTGAATTCTATTCGCTTCCCAGTTACTAAAACTGAAATTCTTTTAAGTGGCATATTTCAAAAGTGATTTCAAAAGATTTTTAAGAAACCAACATTTTGTTCAAGTGTAATCATAGTTGCCCAGAGATTCCTTGGAAATATCAACTGAAAGTTTGTTTTCATGAAATCAAACAATCTGCTGTTCTTAAAGACACATTTCACCTAAATTAGTTTATCACTTAATAGATCATTACATCCACAGGAACAATTATTAGGCCAGACCCTTATGTTACAGAGGTCTGACAAAGATTCATATACCATAAACAAGTGGACATCAAAAGTGGACCTGACCACTGTCAACCAGCTCATACCAAAATAAGTATGTTTCTTATGATTCACAGTAGAAGAATCCCAATGGACTTAATTTTAAAAGGGCATAGTGTATCTAATACAGCGGCTCTGAAGCTGGGCCAAAATAGTTATCCTTGCTTGACTTTTGGGGCCTTGAATCAATAACGGGCTCAGCCTACGTGAAGAAAACTAAATCGCTATCCCTGCATCAAATGCCCAATGTAAACACAAGGCCAGGCTGTCCATCCATCTACCTGTCGTCAATCCACCCATCCATCTCTCCATCCATCCTTCCATCCATACTCGTCCATCTTCTGTGCATCACTGTAAAAATATTGTTATCTACCCATACACATATTAATATACACTGAGTAAGCACTTACTTTGTGTCAACACACTATTCTGTTTTCTGTATGCTAAACTTCACAACAATTCTGTAAGGTAGTTACTGCTATTATTTCCATTTTACAGATGAGGAAATCAACACTCAGGATGTTTAAGTAACTGCTCAAGTTCATGCAGCTGTTAAGTTGTGGAACTTGGAATTGAATTTTGGAAATTTCCCCCGAGAACCCTTAATCAATCTATGATAGACTATCAGAGCAGAATTTTGCTTTCATCACAGATGTTAGAGAGGTCTCTGGAAGTTACCCTATTTCTGGAAAGGACCTACAAGTGCTTATCACAGAGTTAGAGTCCCAGGTGCACACAAAAATAGAAAACCCACTGTTTCCATCTTACTAGTTATAAAATTGGAACTCTCTCTTGAAAATAAAATTGAGAAGCTAAATTTGAAGCATAGGACCAGCCAGCAAGCCAGCAAGACGGTCCAATGTGCCATGTGTAAGGGTCCCCTCACGGGCCCAGCAAAGCATGCGCAGGGACAGATTCTGCCTGAAGGCCTGCAGAGTCATCAGTCAGCAAGGTAAGAATGGAAAATGAACACAATTATTTCATTCAGCCTTGCAATAATAAAGAACAGTGTTTGTCCTTCTGTAGAAATGCACACATAACCAAACAAAACCATGCTTGACTCAGTCCTGCATTTTATATCAGGAAGGAAAGAATGTAGTGACTAAGCTGTTATGAGTAAAAACAAATCACTTTCTATGGGAGGAACACGAGAGTGCTGTATACCGTAGCATTCCCTCTGCACAGTTTTACAGAAAGGCACCAGCTCAGGTTCTTCAAGAGGGGAGTTGATCTGATGGCACTCATAACTAGTTGCACCAGGTAAAGGCTGCATCTCATTTCTCACTTTTTTAATGAAACAATAATAGAAAAAGCCCTGGAAAATTTATTCAAAACTAATGAAATCAGAGAGGCCTTGCCAGAGGCAATAAAAGCCAGAGAAGCCAGGTAACAGATGAATTTGGAATGAAATATGAGACAATACTTAACTTTCATTCCAAAGGGTGCTATCCTTAATGATACTGTAGCTTGTGAGACTGACGAAGTTAAATAACAAGCTGTGGCATTCAATATTTTTAAAGGGTTGAGCCGCAGCCCTCACAGGGTAAACAAACCATACAGATGCACCTGTGTCCCTCTGAATTACTTCTATGACTGTTTTCTCCACTGCCAAACAGCCTGCATATTCAGTATTCTCACTATGCACTCCTGGGCCCAGGGGCCAAGAAAACACATTTTGCTATAAACTCATTCTTGATCTCTCTGTGTTAGTGTTGGGTGTCTTATTAGTCTTAGCTACACGGAGGGCAAAATAAGTTGCTATTTTTTCCCTACAAATTTGCCAAACCCTGGCTGGAATGCATTGCATTGTGTTTTTACTAACGGAGTTCCTGTGTCATTCACAATAAACTAATTGAGGTTCTTGGCCTTAAGTAAATGACACCATTTATATGAAACAGATAAAGAGGTTAAGGGTGTTCCCCACCAAGTAATTTCTTGACACTTTCCAATATCAGAATTGGAATAATATCAGAATCATTCCTTAAAAATGTACAAGAGAAATGAATATGTTTTTCACTCCACCCCTACAAAACACCAAGTTTCACTGCAGCTAAAAATCCAAGCAGCTAAAACAATACAAGAGCAATCGCTTCTAAATAAATACGTGCATGTTTATTTTTTTTCCTTGTTAACAGTTTTGTAACATGCACCCCTGCCTGTGAACTATGTCCTAAGTTATGAGAGGACAAATCAGAGTTCAAAGACACAACCTGCCCCACTGGAATCCAGGAAAATAATACCCCCCTGTGTTTCCTAGGCAAAAATAAAATACAGGCTATGCTCTTCAAATATTATGATTAACATTCTTGACAGGGGTAGGAGAACGCAGCAAAAAACTCCGTTTGTGAGGACGTTGGGGAATGCTGCCTGTAATAAGGAACTTAAACAGACCCAACTGAGACCTAGAATTAAGCGAATGAAACTTACAAATATTATTTCCATTTAAGTTTGCACCCTAGGGGGGAGAAAAGTATTGTAATAAATGATTTCAGAATTGACCAGCAAAAAGTACGACCTCCACCACGGTAGTAACTTACTTGGTGTCTATCTGAAGGAAGGTGTGTCCCACCCTTCACTCCTCTGTGAAGTGGTAGAGATCCCAGGAGGGGAGTGCTGACCTCACAAGGAAGGAGACAGCGCCGCCCCCTTACCTGCACAGGTGCTCCCGTCGTAGGTCTCGCACACCCACTCGTGGCACTCGCACAGGGGCCCGAAGTACGTGCCCGGCTCGGTCACGTGGCAGATGCACACGCCGCAGTCGCACCGGCCCCGGCCGTGGCACAGAGCGCCCCCTGGCGGCTGCCCTGGCGCGCGGCACCGGCGCTCCGACTCGGCCCGGGACAGCCTGCAGGCGGCGCCCGACCAGCTCCTGCGTGGGGAACAAATGCCAGGCCAGGCCATGGTCAGACTCAGACACTGCCCCTCTGCTCGGAGCCCATGCTTCCTCCCCAGAGACCCCTCCGAATGGAGAACCTTCCTCCCCATAGAGAGGAGCCTAAGGCCTACATTCCTGTGGGGGCTACGCGAACCCTGGAAGGGCTGTGTTTCCCCAAGCAAACAGGTACCATTCACCTGAGAAATGATCATGACCCAAACGTCTAAGGATGATCTGCCTACCTGAACATAGCACCTTCCTCCAGGTGGGCAGAGGCGATCCATGCCCCTGCCCGTTGGCAGTTTGTCCCTGAATCTTATATTCACATTTAAATTAAATACAAATTAATCCAAAGTATGATACTTGGCTGCCTTTTCTTTTCAGTTCTCTTTTGAAAAATGTTGCTATCTGATGGCCACGGTGCAGTTATTTTATGAAAAAGAAGAGATGAATATATAGAAAGAGTTATACATATTATGATAGGGTAGGGCATACCGTTTTTTAAAATTTGAATTAAGCAATCTTTGCAAACTCAACTTTTAAAAAGTTTAGTTTAGCTATTGCGATGCACTTCAAAGTCTTTTTCAGAATGTAATACCAAATGTAATACATGTTGATGCTGTTAGGAAACCAAAATAACGTTGCCTTTTAAGCTAAGAGAGCATGCAGGTACACATAGGACTACCTTTACCTCCTGGCAGAAATCCCTCCTGACATACATTTGCAGAGGAGGAAATATTTTTATTCAATGATTGTATTTTGCCAAAGGAAAAGCAAAAGTACAGAGACGGGGCAATGCACAGTGTAGATATAAGGAAAGGAAAAGGAACAGGTTGAAAAGAGTTTATCCCATGTCCAGCGTAGTAACTCCTCTTGGCTTAGGACAGCCATCCTGCAAGCTTGAGCCCTGCCACATAAGCAGGACAGGTCTGTCTTAAAGAATAACAAACCAAACTTACCTCAGAGACGGAGGCGAGAAGCTTTGAGGAACAGCTGACAGCCCAGCGAAGAGGAGGGAGGACGCCAGCAGCAAGAAGTTCCTGAAGCCTGGGGGACGCATGCTGAGCTCCCGGGCTGCGCAGGGCGAGCTGCACTTCTGCGAGGTGGGGCTCACAGCAGGAGGGGCAGGAAGGAGAGGTGCCACCAGCAGATGGCCGGGCAGACGGACCCACGGACACCCAGGCTTGCAGGTCCGGGACTCCACCCGGAGTTGCGATCGCGTTGATGAGCTGCCTGCGAGGATTTGGGCAGCGGCACTGCTCTGGGCGGGGTGCTGGTGCCAAACCCCTCGGCGGAGAGTCTAGGCAGGGAAGTAATTAGAAACAGTTGTACAAGCAGATGGTTTATTTTGACATTAAAAAAAAAAAGTGTCCTGTTCACAGATTTGAGAAAATCGTTTCTTTCTTCAAGTACAGGCCCCAGAAATATTTGACGAGAGAGTATTTGGGCTGGCTGATGTTAAAGGGGCTGCTAAAATAATCCCCAAGTCGTGAAGAGGAAGGGCGAGGCCAGTGACACTGGGTGTGAACACTTGGGTGGTGAACTGCTGTCATCACGGGCTCTTTAAGAAGATGCAGTCTTTGGGGTTTGGGTTGTGGGGGCAAGCAAATCTGGCAAACGCAACTTTTTCTTGTATTTATTATCCTTTATTTTAAACTGTGGGCATTTCATTTCTGAAGTCTTTAAAAAGTGTGTCATGCTTCCAGTTCCTCAGGCCAGTAGCTTATCACACCACATTTTTTCTTGACTTGGACAGTTCAAATTGTAGTTGTCCCAGATTCACCCCATTCTCCCCCGTGCATCAAGTATGAGGAAACAAAATTAAATGTTTGTTTAGAGTGTAAGCTACACTGAAAAATTATCAGTGTCACTCACTAAGTACCTACTACCTGCCAGTCATTTAGGATATTCTCTCTAATTGTGACAATAATCACACATTCACTTACTCATTTGGCAAATGTGGATTTAGCCTCTATCATGTGCCAGGCTCTGTGCCAGATAGAAGGGACACAGCAGCAGATTAAAAAGAGATGATCCCTGCTCTCTCTGCATCCAGTGGGCTAGTGAGACATTAATCAAAACAAAAACAAATACAAAAGGACAAACGGTTGCAAGTGCAATGAAAAGTTACTCACCAATTAGATACAGGCACCTGATCTAATCTAAGATGATGACATTTGAGCTAAAGATTGAAAAAAAGACTAGAATTAAGTTGGATGGAAATAAGAATGAGGTGGCAGAGAGTGAGGAGGCATTCTTATTCCCACCTTAAAGATAAAGAAACTGAGGCCCAAGGGGTCAGCCAACTTGCTCAAATTCACACAGCAAGTTAGAGTGGTGTTTCAGCAGATATTCACGGTAACCTAAAGCACACATGCTGTTCCCTACATTTGTGGTCACCTGGGAAAAGTGTGTAGAGAGTTATATAGAGGGAAGAAAACATTTCTTCACTCTAAGTAAGGCACTTTAGATGTACTGTTTTCTCATGAAATAGAAATATCCAAGAATCATCTGTGGTTCTGTGGTTTTAAAATCAGGGATGAGCTATAACAGGGTGACATCCTCCCTGTCATTTACATGAATAGATATAAGGGCAAGACTACTGCAACATTTGCCTGCTGGAGCAAGAAGGCAAATGAGGGTCCTCTGATCATAGCCCATCCTGTGGTCTATTTCTACTCTGGTCTCCACCTTATACTAGGAGCGGCTTTGCATGGGGCAGGTCTCTGTGACTACCTCAGCCCATGCAGTTAAATCTCCAAATGGCTGACCTTTTGTCAATCCTTAGACCCAGGTGTGTACGCACTGGTAGTGGGTCTTCCATTAAGACGACAGACTGGGGACAGGTGTGCACAGTCCTGGGAGAAGTATTGGAGGATGTTGAGGCAGGAAATTCTGGGGTCTTGGAAACCCAGAATGTGGCTTAGACGGAAAGACACAGGCTCTGGGTTGGCAGGTACCCTGAGTCACATGAACTAGTCATCTTGTGGGGAGGGGTCTCTCTGAAGGAGAGACAGAATGGAAGTACTAAATCAGTGGTTCTCGAAGCATGGTCCATGGAGCAGCAACATAAGCATCATCTGGAAATTTGTTAGAAATGTAAGTTCTCAGGCCCCAATTCCAGATCTAATGAATTACAGAGTGCATTTCAGTAACATCCCAAGAAATCTATTTGCATATGATAACTTGAGAAGTCTTACAAATCACAGGGCCCAGGGCTGTGCCTGAGGGTGCCTGGATCTAAGAGTGGTATTCCACTCACTCCTAGCACAACTTCTAGAGTTACATCCATTCCTTCCTACCCATGTGCAAGACTATGAAGACATAGGACTAGGCTTTCTTGCCAACATCTAGAAACCTTGGTGACTCAGAGAATACGGGAATAGTAGAAGAGAAGCTTTAATTCCAAAGCCTGACTAGGAATTTGCAATGAAAACATGGGAGTTTTAATAAATGAGTCATGTATTGTTTACTTTTTGCATATTTTCCAAGGGGAAAAAAGAATCATTGTGAAATAGGGTCCTGATGTCTGAACATTTCTTTCATGGATTAAAATGATCTTTTTAACCTGTAGTACTATCATACAGTGTAGTATCCAATGAGCAATATTGTCTTTAATGTATTAAAGTCTGTAGCTGTGAAGTAAAGATAGTATGTACTGGGGGCCTGAGAGAATTAAAAATTCAGGTCATTATATTACTGTGACTAGAAATAATATTCCTAGTAAGCTGAAATAGTTATATCATGGCTGACTTCGTGACTCAGTAGGAAGACTGGGATCCACAGGAACTCTGTTAAAATGAAAGAATAACTTTAATTTTATTCCTTTTTTAGCAAGCTTGGATATTTTTTTCCTGCCAAAGCATTAAATGCCTTAGAAATACCCACTTCCTTCCCTTTCCCAGTTTGTAGAACCTCTAGGACACACATGCTGTATGGAGGGCCCTGGGTTTCTCACTTTACCTGGCCGAGAAGACTCCATGCCGGCTTCCAGACAAAGCAGTGAATTACACAGTGAAGAGTTCCTGAGAGGACCTAGTGCATCTGGAACCAAACTCAAAGAGATTGAAAGCATCTTAGTCCTTGAATGTAGCCCTTAAGTCTTTAAGTTACAAAATTTAGAGTTTCTGGATTCAAGGAATTTTGCAAAGTTTCTCTAGATCAAAATTAAATTTTTTGAAAACATACACTATACCTGCCAAGTGATTAGGCAAATTTGGTAAGAAAACAAAAATGAAGAGGATCACATCCTTTCCTGAGAATTGCTCTGAAGTTTTTACCCCTTGGTTCCAGGTCTACTCCAAGAGGCCATTTAAAATAAGATCCTGGCCACTAGCCTTGACTCAAATATTTGAAGACATAATAGTGTGTCCTCCATTCCTGCTACCTGTCCACATACTCACCAAGTAAGTCTATACTTTTTAAAGATAAATATTTTCGTTTCCTTCACCTCCTTATGTATTACAACTTTTAAGCCTGCAATACCCTGATTTCCTGAGTGTTTTTGCTTTACCTGTGGTGGATGCCCTTTATAAAGTATGATATACACAACTGAAACCGCTAAAGTTGGTGTGGTCTAATGTATGTAGGGCAGATCAGTACTTTCAGCATTTTTGTTTCATATACTACATTTATACTGGTAATAGTGAAGATCACATTAGCTTTTTCGACTGCTACATTGCTCCAATTGTGTGCGTATACAAGTGTATTTTTCCCCTAAACACAAATTGATCTTTATCTTTGTTAAATTTTATCTAGGCTCAGCTTTTTCATCTAGACAGTAAAAACCATTATACATACTGCTTTCATATTTCTTTCACCCTCCCCAAAGTATATATTAATATGATGAGCATACCTTCTGTCTCTTTATCCAAATAATTGATAAGATAGTTGAAAAAAATCAGAGTGAGGACCATGCTTGGATAAGACTTTTCTTCAAGACAATACCAGTCCCTAGTGAACAGGTGCTTACCAGTGTACTGAGTTGTCTGGTATCAGCCTATCTCTTCCTTTTGTTCACAAGAATATTATGAAAGATCCTATCAGCTGCCTTACTATTCTTAGTTTACCCAGTAAAACTTGGGCTTTCAAACCTTTTCTGTCATCATCTGAAACAGTGCCCAATACATATTATATGCTCAATATTTATTTATGGCATGAATAAATTAACCGAAAATGATACACAACATGAATAATAGATCTATGAGTCAACAAAGGATGCAGGTGATATAGTGGATTCAGATCAGTTGTCAGATGACATCTGTGGCCTTTAGTATCCTCCTGACATCACTGTGGAGTCAACTCGAAACCACAGAACACCACATTCTTTTCCTATACTCCCAATTTTTGTTAACTGTATCATTTTTTTACCTAATCCCTACAGTCATACTCCTGAGAGTTACCTTTGGTTCCTCTCTATTCATTTGGATTATCCAGTAAATCCTGAATTATATTGAGTCTACCTTCTAGTAATCCAGCCTTCCCCTTCAACTTGTTTACTTCAGATCTTTATCTTCTGCCTTGCACACTATTGCCATATTCTCCCAGCTGGTCTCACTATGTCCATTCTCATGCTTTTGTGTCTACCCTTACCCTGCTTCCTAGGACATCTTTCTAGCATATAAATTTCATCACATCCATTCCTTGTTGAAAAGTGTTTAATAGTTCTCCCTTGTTTGTAGTATAGAGCCCAATACTCTGTAAGTTCCTATAAAGTACTTTGTGCTTGGACTCTGACTGTCTCCATAGTGGATGTTATTATGGTTCTACATCCAGATCCCCTCTCCAGGGCCCATTCAGCCACCTCCTAGCTGATGGCAGTATCAGCTTCTGCACACCTCTCATTGGGAATTGCCCTCTGCCTGAGAGAACAGCCTTCCCTAAGGCTGATCACTCAGATTCAATACAGTTCCCTAATCTCCACCTCCAACATTGGCATCCTTAAGCCCCTCACATTTGGCAATTGCAGAGCTAAACAGCTCCACCATTTGTGCTCCATGTCAACAACACAGAAAGACTCAAAAACTGAAGGCAATGAGATGTGTGAGGCGTGAGGTTGAACAAGAAGATTGTATCAATACCTTTATAGGAACAATTGGACCTCAGTTCTCCACCTATGCCCCATTCAGCTAGGGAATTACCTCTTTTCAAGCCCTATTGAGACACTAGACTCCAGACTCAGAAATACTGTTCACAGCAGAGGCCAGAATGGAAGAAAACAGAGATTAAGTGAAAATGGACCCTCTGAACAGTGATAATCCAGTTCCTTCCCCTGCCCGGTCTATAGCCAGTCTTATTTCCCTCGGGCTATTAATTAAATTATTAGTTTTTGCAAAATTGAACATATATAGAAAAGCAAGCCATGGATGTGGATGTGGACATTTGAAGTTCCCATAAAGAAAATCTAGCTATGTGAAGCTCACCCTCCCTAGGCCCTGCTAACATACTCTGAATTTACACTCAGATTTTCAGCACCACACCCTTGATAAAAAGAACACTAAAGATTACTAGGCACCAGAACTTCAAGCAGACTTTTGGAAAGGCAGAAATCAAAGCAAACAAGCAACTAAACAAACAGACGCACAAATGAAAAAATCTCAGATGAAATAGATGATGAGGGCAATAGGAAGTAACTTGAATAAAAATTTATAATCCCTCTCCTCAGAGATCTGAGAAGATCTGGATTTGCAAGAATGTGCAGCCATAGGAGTAGGACAATCAAAAAGAAACAAAGTGCCCTTAAAAGTTAATTATACAATAGCTGGAAAGAAGTTGCTAAAAGGATTGAAAAACAAAGATGAAGAGAAGTCTCCTAAAAAATAAAACCAAAGCAGAGATTTGAATAAAGAATTAAAAATTCAATGCCTGATCTATGAGACTCAATATCTAACTAATAGGAATTCTGGAAAGAGAATAAGAAAAATAATAAAGGGGATAAAATTACTAAAGAAAAATTCAAGAAAATTTTCCCAAACTGAAGGGCATGAGTTTCCATACTGGAAAGTCCCACTTAACACATAGGTAAATAAATGAAAATGATGGAAACCAAGGAACATCATGGTGAAATTTCAGAACCACAGGAAAGAAAGATTCCTGAAAACTTTCAGAAAGAGAAAAAAATGGTCACATGCAGAGAACCAGGGACCAGACGGTACTGGATGATTTAATAGTAACATTGGAAGCAATTTTTTCAAAATTTGAAATGATAATGATTTTCAGCTGAGATCTTTATTTCCAACTTACATGTTAATTACATCATTTTCAGATATATTGATTTAAAAAAAAAATTTTCGCCCTAGCCCCCTTCTTGGGAAACTGATAAAAGATCTGGTTCACTACTATAAGATCAAAAATCAAGAAAGAGAAGACAGGAGATCCAGGAAATAGGATACAGCTCAGAAGAGAAATGAAAATAAGACAAAGAAAGTAAGGGGAATGCCAAAGGCTAATGCTATGTGGCAGAACAACCCAGCCCGATTGCTGTATGAGGATGTGAGGCCTTAGAAAGCAGATCTTCAAGCAAACAAAAAATGGACCTCATTGATTCAACCTGATAGATTTGACCAAGTAGAAGCATTGAAGTAATAGGAAAATGTAACCATATATACACAACCAAGCCAATAGAAAAAAATAAAATATATTTAAAAAAACTTGTACATAAAAGTAAATATGACACATTTGGAGCTGACAGTGAATAATATTTACATTGTCATAATAATATGTATTCTTAATATTGATCTAGCTAAAATTAGTAGTATCACTGAACCAGAAGGCAGAGTATAGGGGAAATGGAATGGTAGCATGAAACAGCTAAAGTCTTTCCTACCATAAATTGAATATCAGCAGTACAAACACATGTTTAGAAACATGAAGGTAAATGCCAGGGGGGAAGGGGCTAAAAAGGTTGAAAACTCTTGTCTCAGGGTAGCCACACTGGAGAGTGGGAGGGATAGAATGGGGAACTTCAACATAGGCCTATCAGCAGTGCATCGTTTGGCTTTTAACACTTTTTTCAAGGATCACATTCATTAAAAAGATTAAAACAACTAATACTACGTTCACCAAGGCCACTGAGTAATGAAGTAATATCCAGTCTGTAGGACAAGGTGCTCCAATTCAACAAAGTTCACACTGCATGGGGTGGGGCACTCCCTTGGCCTTTGCTCTGGGTTGGCTCTTCTTCCCAACACCCCTCAATGATCCCTTCCTAACACCCCCAATGGTCCTTGCAGCATGCATCAATTAATGAACTCACCGTGCAGACATTCTCACTGTGCAAAGCATTCCCATTATGCTTACATTCCAGTGGCTCAAATGCAAGCATAATATGGAAACTTTCCTCAAGATTTGGGTAGGAAATGACTAGAAATCTCAATTTATAAATACTCTCTGTTTCTTCATTTCTACAGCCATGTACATCCATTCATCATCTAAGATCAAAGCTCTTTCTAGGCTAAATCCTTTCTCAAAATTATGACTCCTTTGAACATAATCTCTCATTTCTTTTACTTCAAAGTTATGCCAGGCTTTAGAGGAAAGTTTAATTGTGAGATATTAAGCATTATTATTGTAACTTCTCTAGTCGATTCTTCAGGAGACTATGACAGTTTGGATCCTTTCAAGCTTCTCCAAGAACTGTCTGAGGCTGCAGGAAAGTAAATGTGGACCAAAATGACTGCTGTTCTCACCACCCATTATTACAAAATGTGAGTGTGAATAAAGATTTCCTCAGGGCCAGAAGAACCTTAAATAATCAGACCCAATCCTTTTATTTGCTTTGCTTGTTTGTTTTTTAACACTGACTTAGTTGACCGACACAAACGCATTTGGCCATTTAGGAGGATTTTTAGTAATATCAGCCCGTCAGGTGGTTCCAAACAAAGGGACAAGGGAGAGCTATAAGTCTCTGCAAACTCACTATCAAGTGCTTTGTCATAGGAACACTAGCCTTGACCTGAAATTGCCAAAAGTGCGGGCATTTATCAGCAAGTATACAAGAATGGTCATGTCAGGTTTCGGTCTGAAATGTCAGTTCCTAATGTGCTCATGGTCAAAGAATGACCAGACACACCAAAGATAGACAAACACGAAAATGAGGTTTATTGAGGAGAAAAAGATAGGATTATAGGTTTATAGAGCATGACACATACGCCGCAGATGACAACTGGATCCACTGTTGCAGCAAAATGAGAGCAAAAGAAAGGCCACAAAAAGGGGCCTGGTCACGGTCTGCATCTTGTTTTATAGTGTCTGCATTGGGACCTCCCCGTGGTTCAAACATCACCGTGGAACCACTTTGATTGCACAGTTGGAAGATATATGACCTGAGTCTTACTGCACATGCAGATCTCCTACAAGCCTCTAAATGCCCATTTTGGGGACGGGGGCGTGAATAGCAGCAGCACCCACTTTTGTCCCTAGGAGATCCAGAATCCCTCACTAACTACCTAATAGTCACACAACCTATCGGGAAAAGTTCTCTGTGTGTGTGTGTGTGCGCGCGCGCGTGTGTGTGTGTGTGTGTGTGTGTGTGTTCTGGTATCCTAACCTGGGCTTTGTGTTGAAGCTTCCCTCTGAAGCATACTCAGAGGCATTTTTACCACCCACAGGATTGGCAAATCTGCTGTGGTTGAGGTCCTTAGTGAAGAGGGCCAGAACCCATGGCCTCCAGACCTCATGTACCTCAAAGCTGGCATAACTGATGGGCGGGCTGTTCTTTATACCTTACTAATGAAAAAGTAGCACTCCAAGCCAATCACTTTTCTTAAATGCCACATATTCCACCAATTAAAAACTGCTTCTAATATTCACGATGCTAATAAAGCAAATCTAAGGTGTGACGCAAATAAAGATCAGTATATTTTTCCACACTGCACAGGGCTGAAGCAATTCAAAATAAATTGCCATAAATACAATATATTACCAGTTAAAGCAGTTTTAAACGTATGTAGCACTTCTTGTGAACTTGTTTCTGTTTTTTGATCCCCTCCTTACCCATTATGTTATCAATATTGTCTCAGACTGAGGTACATCGTACTTTGGCTATGACTACCTTCAGAAAAGGCAAAATATTTCAGTCCAATTCAATTCTAGGTCCTGCCTTGTAACTTATCTGCAAAATCAAGGTCTGTATCTTTATGCGATATTTCCCTTCCTTCTTTTCTTTCTATTTTTCCTCTCTCCCTCCTACTCATTGTTCTTCCCACTATTACATTTCTCCACAAATTTCTGTTGATTACTTACTTCTCAAGTCCTACAAAGCCATGCATGATCTAGCTCTGCCTGTCCCTCTAAGCTCATCTCACGTTATTGTTCTCCTTACTCACTACACTCCAGTCACTCACCTTCTTTCTATTTCTCATGTGTTTGTAGAACATTCTAGGCTTGCTTTTTTCCTGAATGCTCCCTTTGAGATGACCCCTCTTCTCCAGATCACATGCTGACTGGCTTTTCCTTAAATGCCACATCCTCAGAGAGGCCTTCCCTGATCTCCCTGTCTAAAGCCACTCCCCTGCCCAAGTACCCTTTATCAATTTATTTTGTTTTACTTTCTTGATATCAGTTACCAGGACCTAACATCATTCTTTCCACTTAGCTATCTACTGTGTATAATCTACCACTCCCCATTTCAATGCAAGTTCCATGAGAACAGGAACCTTTTCTCTCCTGTTTTTTGCTATAACTCTATTACCTTGCACAGAGTAAAACCTAAACAAGGTGTTTCTCTTGTCCTACACACTGAACTTAGGTCCCCTCCCCATTGTTCCGACTCCAGGGGGCCCAGGTGACTCTGCTGTAGCCTCTGTTGCCCTGTGACCTCCAAGTACTGGGAGATCCATAGAAAGGATACCAGACACCCTCAAAGCTGAGAAGTGAAACTGGACCTGTCATTACAATTCATACTGCTAAGAAGACCACAGGGATAGGGAAAAAGAAAGGATTTCAAAGACTTCCATTCTCTCTTATCAAAGAGAGAGAGGGAATTTGCCCACTCACATAGGTAATCACTCCTACAGCTTACAAACAACTAGCAACTGAGAAAACCATCACAATGAGGATATCTATAACCAAGACATCCATCCAGACCCTAGAATGCCATCAAAGCACCCAAAAGTGAAACCAAATTTCTTACTTAACATATAGTACAAACACACCCGTATGAGTGAGGCCAGGGGAAAAAGTCATATCTAAACAGAAGAAAAATCCAAAAATAAGAAGCAACAGCTGCTCCATATGAGAAGGAATCAGTGAAAGAACTCCGGCAGTATGAAGAATCAGAGTGAAGGTCACCCCCAAAAGGGAACAGCAGCTCCCTAGCAATGGAAATGAACCAAAATCAGAATATCCAAATGACAAATAAAGAATTTCAAATATGAATTATAACGAAGCTCAAGGAAATACAAGAGAAAATGAAAAAAAAAAAAAAAACACAAAGAAACCATACAAAAAATTAAGGAAATGAATGAAAAATTCAAATTATTTAAAACAATCAAATAGAACTTCTGGAAATGAAAAATTCATTCAAGGAAATACAAACACAATGGAAAATCTTAAGAATAGACTAGACCAGGCAGAAGAAAGAATCTCAAAGCTTGAAGACGACATCTTCAGATTAAGTCAATCAAGGATAAAGGACAGAGAATTAAGAGGAAGAAACAAAGACTACAAGAAATATGGGATTATGTAAAGAGGAAAAACATAAGAATCATAGGCATCCCTGAGGGTGAAGAAGAAAATACAGAACTGTTGGAAAACCTGTTTGAGGGAATAATTGAGAAAAACTTCCCTGGTCTTGCTAGAAATTTAGACATTCAGTTACAAGAAGCTCAACGAACACCAGCGAGATTCATTGCAAAGAGGCAATGCCCAGGACACACAGTCATCAGACTGGCCAAGTTAATGTGAAGGAGGAACTCCTGTGAGCCATAAGGTGAAAACATCAGGTAACTTACAAAGGAAAACCCATCAGGCTAATTGCAGACTTCTCAACCAAGACCCTACAAGCCAGAAGGGATTGGGACCCCATCTTCAGTCTTCTTAAACAGAATTATGGCCAGCTTAGAATTTTGTATCCTGAAAAACTAAGTTTCTTACGTGAGAGAGAAATAGAGACTTTTTCAGACAAGTAAACACTGAGGGAATTTGTCAAGACCAGACCTGTCCTGCAGGAAGTACTCAGATCTGCATTATACATCAATCAACACAATAGAAACCCACCAATGTAAAATCACCCAAAAGCTGAAGTTCAGAGCCCACATAAAATAATGGCTCAAGAGGTAAAACAGAGCAATAAGGTTCTACTCAACAGGATGAACAGAAATGCATTCCACTTATCAATTCCTTCAATTAACATGAACAGCTTGAATTCGCTACTGAAGAAACATAGGCTGACTGAATGGATAAAAAAATTACAAGCCAAGTATTTCCTGTCCCCCGGAAACACATCTAACCCACAAGGACTCATTGAGACTCAAGGTGAAGGGATGAAAAAAAATATTCCATGCAAATGGAAATCAAAGAAAGCTGGTATAGCCATTCTCATATCAGATAACATAGACTTCAAATCAATAAAAGTAAAGAATACAAAGATGGTCATCATATACCAGTGAAGGGAGCAATTCATCAAGAAGACATAAAAATCCTAAATATTTATGCACCCAACATAGGTGCACCCAGATTCATAAAGTAAACCCTACTATATCTAAACAGGTAATAAACAGCAACATCATAATTTCTGGGGACTTCAACACTCCACTAACAGAACTGGACTGATCCTCCAAACAGAAAATAAATAAAAAATGGGCTTAAATGGGACTGTAGAGCAAACAGGCCTAACAGCCATTTACAGAACATTCTACCCCAAAACTACCAAATATACATTCTTATCATCAGTACATGGAACATTCTCTAAGACTGATCTCATCTTAGGCCACAAAACATGTCTCAACAAATTCAAAAATATAGAACTTATACCATGTATCTTCTCAGACCACAGTAGAATAAAATTAGAAATCAACTCCAACAGAAACACTTAATTCTATACAAAGTCATGGAAAAAAGCTATATTGCAATTGATACCACAAAAATACAAAATATCATCTGTGAATACTATAAAAATCTCTATGCACATAAACTCAAAAACATTGAGGAAGTGAACAAATTCCTGGAATCACACAACTTCCCAAGGCTCAATAAGGAAGAAATAGAACTCCTTAACAGACCAATTATGAGCAAGGAAATGAAAGCAGCAATAAAAAATCTTTCAAGAAAAAAAAGTCCCAGACTGGGTGTTTTCACAGCCAAATTTTATGAGACCCACAAAGAATAATTACTACTGCAAAAATTATTTCATAACATCAAGAAGGAAGGAATCCTCTCCAACTCATTCTATGAAGCTGGTATCGCCTTGATACTAAAGCCACAAAAGCACATAACATAAAAAGAAAACTATAGACCAATATTTCTTATGAATATAGATGAAAAAATCCTCAATAAAATTCTAGCAAACCAAATTCAGCAGCACATGAAAAAAGTAATCCACCATGGCCAAGTGGGCTTTATCCCAGGGTTACAAGGATGGCTTAACATATGTAAATCCATAAATATGATTCACCACATAAACAGAAGCAAAAACAAAGATCACATGGCATCTCAATAGATGAAGAAAAAGCATCCAACAAAATTCAACACCCTTCATGATAAAATCTCTATAAACAAAATAGGCATAGAGGAATATATCTCAAAATTATAAAAGCTATATACAACAAACCCACAGCCAACATAACACCACATGGGGAAAAGTTGAAAGCATTTCCACTCAGAAGTGGAAGAAGACAAGAATGCTCACTGTCACCATTTCTATTCAACATAGTGCTGGAAGTCCTAGCCAGAGCAATCACAGAAGAGAAGGAAATTAAGGGTATTCAAAAGGAGAAAGAGGATGTCAAACCATTGCTTCTTGCTGATGATATAATCTTATATCTAGAAAACCCCAAAGATTCTACCAAGAGACTCCTGGAATTGATAAATAAATTCAGCAAAGTCCCAGGTTACAAATCACTGTACACAAATCAGTAGCATTCTTATAAACCAACAAACAGTCAAGCTGAGAATCAAAGACTCACTACTCTTCATACTAGCTACAAAAAAGTAAAGTACCCAGGAATATATTTAATCAAGGAGGTGAAAAATCTCTTCAAAGAGAGTGATGAATCACTGAGGAAAGAAATTACAGATGATGTAAACAAATGGAAAAACATCATGCTCATGGATAGACAGAATTAACATTGCTAAAATGTCCGTACTACCCAAAGTGATTTACAGATTCAATACAATCCCCATCAAAACAGCAATGTCATTTTTTGTAGATCTAGAAAAAATAATTCTATGCTTCATTTAGAACGAGAAAAGAGCCTGAATAGCAAAAGCAACCTTAAGCAAAAGTAACAAATCTGGAGGCATCACTTTGCCAGACTTCAGGCTATATTACCAGGCTAGAGTAACCAAAATAGCATGGTACTTTACCAAACTTCAAGCTATACTACCAGGTTATAGTAACTAAAATAGCATGTTCTATTTTACTGGCACAAAAATAGAGACACAGACCAATGAAACAGAACAGAGAATCCAGAAATAAAACTATCCACCTATTGCCATCTGCTCTTTGACAAAGTAGACAGCAGTATATGCTGGGGAAAAAATTCTTATTCAATAAATGGTGCTGGGAATATTGGATAGCCACATGGAGAAGATTGAAACAGGATCCATATCTCTCACCACTTACAAAAATTAACTCAAGATGGATAACAGACTTAAATCTAAGACATGAAACCATAAGAATTCCAGAAGAAAATGTAGGAAAAACTCTTCTAGATATATTGGCCTAGGCAAAGAATTTATGAAGAAGATAAGAAGATCCCAAAGGCAATCACAACAACAACAAAAATAAATAAATGGGATTTAATCAAATTAAAAAACTTCTGCACAGCCAAGGAAACAATCAAGAGAGCAAATGGACAATCAACAGATTGTGAGAAAATATTTGCATGCTATATATGTGATAAAGGGCTATTAACTCTAATCTACAAAGAACTCAAGCAAATCAGCAAGGAAAGAGCAAACAATCCCATTAAAAAGTGGGCAAAAGACATGGACACAAACTTTTCAAAAGAAGATAGACTAATGGTGAATACACATATGAAAAAATGCTCAACATCACGAATCATCAGAGAAATGCAAATCAAAACCAGGAGGAGTGAGATATCTCCTAATTCATTATAGTGAGAATGGCTTTTATCAAAAAGTCCCAAAACAATAGATGCTGTGGTGGATGATGAGAGAAAGGAACACTTATATACTGTTGGTGTAACTGCAAACTAGTGCAACCTGTATGGAAAATAGCGTGGAGATTCTTCAAAGAACTACAAGTAGACCTACCATTTGATCCTGCAATCCCTCTACTGGATATTTATGTAATGGGAAAAAAAGTCATTTTATCAAAACACTTGCACTAGAATGTTTACTGCCACATAATTCATGTTTGCAAAATGTGGAATCAACCCAAGTGCCCATCAATTCATCGGTGGATTAATAAAATGTATTATATGCATACCATGGAGTACTACTCAGTCATTAAAAAAATAAATGAATACCTTTTGAAACAATTTGGATGGAACCAGAGACCATCCTTTTAAATGAAGTCTCTCAAGAATGGAAAATCTAACACCAAATGTACTCAGTATTAAATTGAAATTAATTAATCAGCATTCATGTGAACAGATATAAGTAAAACTCAGTGGAAATCATGCAGGAAGGAAGGGGGAGAAAGGGGTAGGCAAAATCATACCTAATGGGCACAATGTACATGATCTGGGTGATGGGCACACTTCTAACTTTGACACAAGCAGTACAAAAGCAATCCATGTAACCAAAATATTTGTACCTGTGTAATATTCTGAAATAAAAAAATAAAAAAGAAAAATAAATTTAAAAAATAATTAAAAATACCTTAACAGATATTTGCTGAGAGAATGAATGAATGAATGAATAAGTGAATAAATGATTTTTACAATTCAATACACCTTCATTAAACTCAAAAGTTTGAACTAAAGGAGAGTATTTCAAGCTTAAAAGAAAGACAGAATGAACACAGTAATGAGATGAATTTCAACAACTAAAATATAAAAATCAATAAGAAAATTTTATTTATCATGAAAAAAATCAAAAAGGCCAATCTAGAGTTAGATAATTAACATCACTTACTGAACTCTTTATATACTTGTGGCACTAATTATTACAGTCACTTAGAGTCAAGTTCCACGCTAAAAAAAAAAAATTATCTCAATTTCCCTCAAAATCCGCTTGGATGGTATTTTCAGCCAAAGGCACCTTCCTGGTTTTCAAACAGTAAAAGGTACATCAAAGTTTTCTAGAAGGCTAAATATTCCCTTGCAGCAATAAAAATAAGTTTGCTTTTCCAAAAGAAATAAAAATCTTTTAGCTGGGCCATAGCTGTGGAATAAAAAAGGTGTGTAGTTAACATCTTTTCCAGACTTTAGCACAGAACCAGAGGGCATTTTTTCCCTCCCACATAGCAAAAAATACCTGGAAATATTAGGAGTCTCTAAGATGAAAAATATTCTTTCACTCTTCTGAGTACTTTAGCAGTTATAGCTGATGCAGAAGGGAAATTTTAGGGACTAAATTTAAAAGCCATTTTCATTGATTTCAGGTCAAAAGAAATTTATCACTTAAATATGATTTTATCCTGACTAATAGACTTTTAATTCTTAGAGTGGTATTGAGCTGTTAATTAATGACCAGGAAGACATACTTAGGAGCAGACAAATGGAGAGGAGACGGAACTGTTTGTTCAGAGGTGGATTTTGGTGCTGCCTCTGCC
Source organism: Avahi laniger (assembly GCA_963575035.1). Taxonomy (NCBI): domain Eukaryota; kingdom Metazoa; phylum Chordata; class Mammalia; order Primates; family Indriidae; genus Avahi; species Avahi laniger. Next base: position 83,818 of record CAUYSK010118335.1, read on the forward strand.
ATCAACAGCTGCCTGACTTTGGCCAGGTTCCTTAACCTGCGAAATTCCAGTTTCCACAATGGCATGATTGAAGAGAACAGTGTTTCTCTCTAATGCTGAAATTTTGTGATTATATTTTCTTGGTGTATTTGTCCAAAGTCTTCCAGTAATAAATGGGGAACAGGAATATATGTATATGTGTGTGCATATATATGTGTGTGTGTGTGTATTTTAAACCTACATATGCACACATATTAGAGGTGGACATGATAGAAACTAGTATTGAGTCTTTTGGTAGTAGGCATTCATATAGAGCTATTTTATATAGCATAAGTTTCCAGAAGTCAAAAATATACTTCATTCATGTGTATTTTTATTTGAATTCTTGGCCAAGACCTTCCCCACTGCACAGCCCAGTCCACTAAAGCTACATTCAGGAACCAAGGACCACTCAGTTTCCTCGTCATCGAAGCACTACTCAGGGTTTTTGTGCACTGTATTCCAAACAGTGGAATGTAGTATTTTAAACTTTTATTCACTGCTATTTCCCTTATTTTCACTATTATCCCAACTACAAGTAAGATCCATTCTACGTAAATCAGAAAAAAAAACAAGAACGGACTAAAGAGAGGTTATGTAAGTGAAGACAGATGCTTGGTGAGTTGAGTGCTAGCCTCAGAGTTGAGTGTGCTGAGACACCAAAGAGTGTTACGGAAACAGTAACCACAGTATAAAACCCCACATCAGAGTGGAGCATTTTCCCATGACAGTATCTAATTTATAAAACTGATATTATATGGACTTTGATGTAATTTCTTTGCCTAGACCACTTGTCACAAATATTGTCTTATTGGGATGAAAATTGTCAGCAAAACTTTCATTTTCGTAAATAGAAGAAATTCATAGAAAATTTTTTGATATAAATCTGGTAGCATTCTAGATAAATGACTGTGAATTAGATAGGAATTAAATTACTTTAAGAACAAAGACAGGGAGTAAGTAAAGCCAGTGACCAAAAAGAGGAGAAACTGAGTAGCTTGAGTGAGGATGGGGGCAATAAAGCCAGTGTTCAAGGAGACAGCGACTCATTACCTGTCAGTAGCCCTGTCCATTGCCCTTCTCCTTTCACCTTCTTTCCTCTTCGCCACAGCAACATCATAATTTACACTTGCCTCTCAGCCTCTGGCTGAAATGGTCAAGCAACTTGTTCCTTTTGTTATGTCAGCCCCTAAATCAGTAACTTTGGCACTGTAGCGTCAAAAGAAGTTTCACATTCAACAGTTCTTGAAAATCTAAATATTCTTAGCAATGTCCTGGTGTACTACTGAAAAACTGTTTAATATAATGGAAAAATGAAGCTTATTGTTTTGTAATTGTCACTTCTTTTTAAGAGGCGGGGTCTCACTCTGTCACCCAGGCTGTGGTGCAGTGGCAGGATCACTGCTCACTGTAACCTAGAATTCCTAAGTTCAAGTGATTCTTTCACCTCAGCATTCCAAGTAGCTAGGACTACAGATGCATGTCACTGTGTCTGGCTAATTTTTTAATTTTTTGAGGAGACAGGGTCTCGCTATGTTGCCCAGACTGGTCTTGAAATCTTGGCCTCAAGCCATCCTCCTGCCTCAGCTTCCCAATGTGCTGGCATACAGGTATGAGCCACTGTGCTCAACTATAACTGTCATTTTTTAAATTAGCAGTCTTTCTGGGTCTATTTAGAATTTATATATAAACTGATATATCTATTTAAAATTGGATATAACTGCAGATAGAAAGAGAGATAGCATATATTTCTTTCAGTTAATGATAAAACTATAACATGGAATAGGAAGATATTAATTAAATGATTTAACATTTATACTTTTGTCTTCATTGTGTTTGTTCTTCCAAAGAATTATTATTGACTTGCCTAAGTTATTTAACATTGGTGAAATAACAAATAATAATTAAAAAAAAGTTCATTCACTTTCATTGAGAATTTATGATATGTCAACCCCCAAATTTCCGTGCCATTGTTCATCAGATGTAACCGTCCATTGTGAGATTTGTCATAATTTTATGTACCATCAAGAAAGAAAAAAGGGGGCCAACTAAACTATGGCATGTGTTCCTATCAGTTAGACTTTAATTTTATATTTATTAAAAGAGATCTTTTAGGCTTATTTAGAGATGTATGTGTTTTTCTCATATTTATTACAGTCAGGCATTGTTTAAGAATAGGGATATGTTCTGAGAAATGCATTGTGAAGCAAGTTCATCCTTGTGCGAACATCACAGGGTGTACTTACACACATCTAGATAGTGTAGCCTACTACACACCTAGGCTATGAGGGATAGCATACTGCTCTTAGGCTACAAACCTATGCAGCATGTTACTGTACTAAATACTGTAAGCAATTGTAACACAATAGTAAGTATTTGTTTATCTAAACAAATCTAAACATAGAAAAGGTACAGTAAAATATGACATTGAATCATTAATGGGCCCAGCGTTGTATATATGGTCTGTTGTTGACTGAAACATTATTATGCTGGATTCTGACCATATATAAATAAAAGGGAAAACAGAAGTGAAATAAATTGGTTGAGCTATTCCTAAAACTTCTTTGGAGAGTCCAGCTATTCACTTTTCAACTTGGAGTTTTGTGGCTGGGTTTTTCATACAACATCATCCTCTGTGTCATTAAATGTGGGTGATGAAGTTTTACTTAAAACAACCTACAAAAGAAGCCAAATCCCTCTGGTGCTGAGTTCTTTGTATATTTAAAAAGATGGAAAATTTTTTATTCCAACTTCTATTAATAGAATAAACCCATCTGAATCACCACAGCCCACTTCTGCTCAACACATTCACTTAGTTCAGAATATTGCTCTGCTACTCTTCCCGGACTTTTCTTCCAAGCACCTAAGACCGCTTTTGCAGGCTTCATAGTTGGAGCTTTGGTTATATGTGCATCATCATGACTGCCTTGCGAACAGAGATTGCAAGATACCATTAATTGCTATTGATCCAATTTCAGATTTGTTAAAAATGTGAACAAAATCGTTGCCTCCTAGAATCAAGAAGATGTGATATTCTGTCTTATTTACCCCTTAGAAAAACATTGTGAGGTGAAAATAAGATGCTCACAAAAGTCAAACAAATGAGCTAAGATAATTATGTTAGTCAATTATAGAGAAGGTATTTGTGCATAAAGTCATTTGCTTCTTTTGGAACAGAATTGGCTTTGGATGAAATGATAAAGAAGGTAAAAGTTATTCTGCACCTTTCAATTTTCTATTTTCATTACTTCCTTCTCCTTCCCTGCCACTTGTTCTCAGATAACTCAGTTTTCTTTGATTCAGCTTGAACATTGGCTCATCCCCATACTCTTCCTTAAGCAACATGTACCTACCTAGAATCATTCAGTTATTCATTCATGAAAGGTTTAGTGTGTATCTATTAAGTGCTATCAAGAATCACGGTAGGTTTGAGACACAAGGAGAAATATCCACAGGAGGGCAGACCCAAGAAATATTTCTCACAATCCCTAATATTTCTCATAATTACCTAGGTGGTTCCTATTCCATTCCAACAGTAAGTGACATTGTCTCACATTTTTTCCCAATTTCTGCATCCTACATTTAGTCATGAGTACAAAAATGGAACTATATCACTTAAAATCCACTTCAGAAAGAAACTTGTTAACCAGTTTGGAGGAGCGTGGTAGGCTGGAAGCCACCAGCTGTTGGTCCCTTGAGAGTCTACCTAAGCTTCTGAGCCAAGGTCATGCTATTCTCAGGATGGGCCTGTCCTTGACCATTTCTGCCCAACCTGGTAACCTTTAAGGGCCATCACAGCTCAAGAGCTTCCCACAGGGTGGGCACAGAGGCAGGTTCCCCCTGCCCAATCTTGCTTCTTCTCTTTCCCTTTCCTGTGCATTACTCCCCAGCACACCTTCTGTACTCTAAATTCCATCTCAACATTTGCTTCTCAATCTGCAAAATCTTGCTTTTTCAACCATGTGAAATGCCCTCTCTTCTCCACACTGTTAAACCTTTCACATTTTAAAAGACGTACCTTAGTTCAATGTCTTCCACAAGTCTGTTCAGTATCCTTCAGCCCATATGGATAATCTTGGATAACCTTGACAATCTCAACTTATGGTGGACTTATTGTACAATGACAGCTATTTAATTAACTCTTGCATTGTACCATAACTGCTTTATATGTATTCATTGCATTTTCTCAGCATGTTGAAAGCATCTACCATAGGTAGCAGACATTGTTGGTGCCTTGTCCAGGTCCTCTGAGATTTACAATTTCTTTTGGTGTAGGTAGAGCATCTTTGGTGTACTTTCAAAGGCTTGTTCCTGCAGATCTCCAGGTCACTGCCCTCAGACTATTGGAACTCTTTTATCAATGAATGCAGAATCATAAGTGCCTAGATGTTTATTTTTATTCTTCCACCCTCCCCATTCCTCCCTACTTACTTATCCTCCTAAAACTATAAAATAGTAACTATTGGGTGAAAATGCAGCAAGTTTGCCTTAGGTTTAGACAACTGTGAGATGTAAGTTATAATCCAGAATTCCCCTACATAATCATACTAAATGCTACTCTCTGTGTGTCTTGTGGGTAAAATTGCACAAGCGATTGTCATCTTCACCTTTCTGCTGTCCTTCTTCTTGCACTTCCATGTGGGTCTCCCCAGGGAGAAATGGTTTTCAAATTAATTGCCCACAAATATTCATCTCAGAGTCTGCTTCTGGGAAATTCAGACTATGATAACCTTTAAAATAAGAGAACCATCATTTGAGTCCAAAACCTCACTTACAAAGATTCATTATACCAATAGTCTGATATTATATAAATGCAAAACCAGATCATGTCTGTAATTTTTATTTTGTTATATAGCATCATGGAAATTTATAGACAAAACATTTTTATGAATTTTTTTTCACTGAAGACTTTTTTTATAAGAAAGGCAACAATATTTTTGATGTAATTTAGTTATCATCCTGCCTGGAAGTAAATAATGAATCCAATGGCCTCCTAAGGCTTTTTCCAGTCCTACAATGTCAGAATGTTTTGAAGACTAATGAGGACATACTTATTCAACATCATCTTCTATTTTATTTTCACACTAAAATAGGAAGCTTCAGCTCCCTGGTGGTTTGATAATTAGACATTATCATGGCTATGTTTTGAGATTGATTTCTGGGCAGGGAATGGAAAATTTTCAGTTCCTAATATAAAAATGTTTGACTGTCTCACTAAAAATATCCATTACATCAAAAGGAGCATTATTCATACAAAGCATTTAAATTTTGAACAATTGAATTTGTGAACTAATTGGTATTTAGTTAAATTATTAAACAAATATTAATTGGGTACTTTACTGAGTAAAAAAGTACAAGACATGGCAAAATAGGGGACTAAAAGATTTCCAAGATTAGATCACTCTTTTTAAGGGCCTCAAAATCTAAATACGTGGAATTTACATGGTAGGAAACTAGAAAAAAAATGCAAATATGAAGATGTGTTTGTAAATAATACCATAGAAGACAGTATTGAACCAAAAATAGGCCAAATGTATCCACTGGAAAATATTAATGTGGAATAGTGTATCAGGTAAATGAATATATTTCTCATATCTTTTAGAAATTTCCCTCAACATTTTTATTCTTTTATAATAGTCTTATATTTTGGAACAGTCCAGCTGTAAACATCTTAAAACAAATTGTATTCCATAAACCACTGAGGTTTATGAGGTTGAATAGTTTTGGAGATAAATCACAATACATATTTCTTAAATAATCCACTCCAAATGGCTTAGACATTTTCCCCTTGGTGGTAACTCTTCTCATTTCTCATCTTTTCCCTGTAGATAGGTATGTTCCATGAGCAGAAGGGCTGTTGGGTTCTAAGAAATCTATGCTAGCACAAGTTTTATTGACTTTAATAAGTCACATGAATCTGACTTAAGCTTCTTAAATTTTATATATATATATATATAAAATATATATATTTATATATCCAAATGTATATATGGACTAATTATATATATATGCATATATATTGGACTAAATATATATATTTAGTCCAAACAGTTTCATATATTGTAAAACCTGCAGAAATAATGTGATGTGAGAGCAATAAACTTTCATAGGAAGCATTGCTGCTATGGTACTGAACCTAAAGATACTGTATTACTTTCTAAGCTAAACTGCAATCCTGGGAAAAAACAGATTGCATATTCATTACTTTCACTCACACAACTGAAAAAGCCTAGAAAAAAATGTACATGCCTCACTTTAAAACATGATCCATCATCTCAACTGGGTTCTTAAGACTTCCAGCGAACGGACCGTATTTCCCCAGTCCAGCCCAGCCATTCCTCCACTCTCTGGTAGACTGTTGCATGACTTATTTTTCCTCAAACTTCCAACACAACCTTCCTCCATCTTCACCTTCACTTGATAAATTTCTTCCTGTTTCACTCTGATAAAATGAAATCAATTAGAAGATAATTTCCATAAATTCATGTCACCAAACTAGCTACCTCACTCACCTCAGGACCCTGCACTCTGCCTTCTTTCCTGCTAACGAGAATGAATGGATCGCCCTGTGCTTCCAGGGCAGGCCAGCCCTCCTGTGTCCTCTGGATCCTGTCCTACTTCTCTCTGTTGATTCCCCCGTCTTCTCTGCATCATCAAGTTTTCCCTGTGCACCAGATCGGCATAAAATATACTGTTATGTCTCTCATCTTTAAAAAAAGTGTCTTTAATTCCCTTGCTTCTTCAGCTCCCACATCATTTCCCGCTTGTGGTTTATATCAAAACTCCTTGAAAGTGCTGTCTGCACATATCATCTCCATTCTCATCTCCTTGGCCTCTGAATGGTTGTGTGTCCCAGGCTCAGCCTTGGACCACTTCTCTTTTATGTCACATATGTTAATAGAAAAGAAACCTCCCAGGTGATTTCATCTAGTCTCTTGGCTTTAAATACCATCTCTATGCTTAAGACTCCCAGATTTATAACTCTAGCCACTCCCTATTCTACATATATGTTATATACATATATGTATAGATGTACATGTATGTGTGTGTGTGTATGTATATATTACTCCAAGTCTTCTCTTGGAGGTCTAGTAGGAACATAACATTTTACATGTCCAAAACGAAGCTCTTGTTAGTCCCCTGACTCACACCTAAACCTGCTTCTCCTGCAGTCCTCTTCATCTAAATAAATGGTAAATCCGTTTTTCCAAAGGCTCAGTCCTCAAACCTCAGGGTCGTCCTTGACTTCTCAGAGCCCACATTCTCTCATAGCCCACATTCTATCCATGCGAATCCTGTCAGATCCTTCAAAAAATAGTCTGAATCAGAGTGCATCTCACTCTCTCCACTGTGCCCACTCCAACTCAATGTCTACTCCTGCCCAGATAGCAAGAGACAGCTAATCTGGTCTCCTTGCTCCCACCCTTGTTCCCCTCAGCCAGCAACTTAGCCAGAACCATCCTCAGAGCATAGTTAGATCACTGCACTCCTTTGCCGAAAATCTGTTCATTTCTTGGGGAAATATAAAAGTCAGAGTTTTCGCAGTGACCCACAGCCCTTACATGACCTGCACCTCACCTGCTTGCCTCTGAGCTTCATCCCTTACTCCTCCCTCCTTTGCTCACCTTGTCCCACCCACACGGAGCTCTTTGCTGTTCCTCAACACTGCCAGGGGCACTGCACTTAAGCCCTTTGCACTCTGTTCTCTCCACCCGGAATGTTTGTTCTCTGAATACGTGCAGAATCCCTCCTTCAAAAGCATGTAACATCATTTATTTCATTTGAAAGAATACAAAGCACATAAAAGAAGACCAAAAAAAAAGTCTTTCTTATTAATACATTAGACCAGGTTGTTTATTTTACTCAAGTTAATGTGCGTTTCTAAATTTCATTTGTATCAATTGGTTTATGGGGTGCTTCCAACTGCCAGTAATTGGAAAGCTAGTAAAAGGTGATATAATCACTATTTCACAATACACTAAGTCTCCAGGTAGGAAATTTTCAGGTTTATTTTAGCAGCTCACTAATGACATCATGGGGCCTGGGTTCTTCCTTTGTGTGTGCCCCCTCATCCTCAGGCTGTTGGCTTTGGTTTCAGACTTGTCCCTTCATGGTCACCAGATGGTTATGTCAAGTTCAGACCTCACCAACTCCCACAGCTAATCCATAACACCCTCAGTGAGTAAAGCATGTCTTTGACCTACATTGCCTTGGAAGGGTGAAAAAAATACCTTTCTCAGAAGCTCCCACCAGTTTCCCTCGTAAGTCTTATTGACCAGAAGTATGTCACATGCCTACGACTAACACGACTACTGGAGATAGAAATGGAATTACTACTGGAATGTTAGTTAATTGGAGTTGATGATTGGCCCTAGTCCTGAGCACATGGCTGAGAGAAGAGGGGACTAACTGGTCAGACAACCAACAGTATCTACTAGTGTGTGTTTATGGCAAATTTTGGATAAAACTCACTCTGAAAAGACTATAGATTTTCCAGTGTCAGAGTATTTTTCTCCTGTAGACAAATGCGTTTCTCTAAATTTTTATTCAGCAAAAATCAACAAATAGTCATGGAATGCTGCCATTCTGTTCTAGGTGCTAGGGATACAGAAGTGAATAAAATATGTCTTGATGCCCCCTAAAGGAGTTGACATAAAACAAGCTGAAAATATTTTTGCCCAATGCCATTTACTTCTGATAATCTTGATATATAAGAAGATTGAAATCTCCCAGGAAATTTCTTCTGTGGGAACATTTCACCGCAACTGCTTCTCTGGTACTCACTTATCGAATTGATGATGGACAAGAAGACAGTGAATATAGTTTCTGCCAACCAATCCACATCCCCAGGTGCATGCAAACCTCAGGCAAGTCTGTGGTTTGGAAAATAGTTTTTCACTAGAAATATACCAATACTAGAAACACTCAGGAGAAAAACATTTCTTTTTCTATGCATCACATAAATCTTGGCAAAATAATAGCAAAATATGTGAATCCAAAAAGAGTTAAATGCTTTAAGAATTCATAATAGTTCCGAAATGTAGATAAATACAAAATAAACTTGCAAAATCAGATACCTTACTTATGTAAAGCAATAAAAAAATTAGATATATAATGTGGGAAAATCACAAAGCCAGTGGTTGTCCAAATATTTAAAACTCCTAAGAATGACTTCTGCATGAAATGTATGAAACTTGTATAAGAAAAAATACATAAATTTAATGCAAATTAACAAATTAGACATTAATGAAAAGGGCTATGCTATCTTCCTGGACAATTATAAAGATGTCAGTTACTCCCAAAGTACCTCAAATGCTTAATGAAATGCCACTCAAAATCTTAATGTGTTACTTTTTTGATAGCATAAAATGATTCTATAATTAATTTCCAGAAATATTTTAATATGACTAAGAAAAAATAAAATAGAACTGTAGTAATGAGAGTTGGCAAATAGACTTTTCCTTTTAACTATTTAATCCTATTTTACAAGGAAACTACTTAAAATGGAATAAATTTTGTGCAATATTAGGCATTTGCATAATACTAGAGAAATTATAAATCAAAATAAGAACTTATATTCTAATTCAATAAATTTTAATGGTTATGATGTAATATTTGGGCAACATTTTTTAAAATAAAACAAAATGAACTAACTCTTCACTTGATACCAAACCCTGACTAAATTCTAGATGGAAAAAGATATAAATTTATAAATATAAATATATTGATAGTATAAAAGCAATGTGAAAACCACAAAGTAAAAGATTGATAGAGTTCATTGCACTTTTGATATATTGAAAATAAAAGTAAAACCCATACTAAACAGGAAAAATATTTGCAAAATTTATGAGAAAATTATTAATCCCCAATTTAAGATTTTGGACATAGTTTTTCACTAAAAGTCTATGAATGTTAGAACCACTGAGAATGAAAAATACTGTTCTTCTATGCATCATATTAAGATTGCCAAAATAATAGCAACATATATGTCACGATATATAGTGTGTGTATGTATACACAGATATAAGTATATAGCAACATAGATCTTATCAACTTTGACAAATTGATAAAAAAAATGTTAATTCTTCAATACAAATAAGCAAATTGTAGCAAAATACAAGTTATTTAAAAAGGAAATACATTAAAATGTAGTTTAAAAGTACAAGCTTACTAGGTGAGCAAAGAAATGTAAAATAACAAAACAATGAGACATAATTTTCTATCATTTGAACTGGAAAGTCTTCGTAGACAATAATGTTGAAGAGGGTGGGTAAGGCGCTCCGTATGCACCGCTGGTGGACATGTGAACTAGCAGTCTGGAAAGCCATCCCCACACCGGTCCACTGCATCTGACCACGCAGGCTGTGCTCTGCACAAAGGCATCTGGCCGAGGAAAGAAGCGGGGCCAAAATCCAGGCCTCACCCCATTTGCCTAAAGCCACCATTCCTGGCCTGCACTGAGTCATCCCATAAAAGAGGGTGCTGTTTTCTTCACACAAAGTCTAGACTCCTAGTGGCTCCATCTAAATATGCAGAGATCATATCTTTTGCCATAAATTATCCTGGAAGTTAGTCAAAGACATATGTACACAAAGATGCTTACTTCAACAGCAATTTTTGCATCTACATTAAAATTCACTTTTCTATACCCATTGGTCATTGAAGACTTACTTTCAGGTGGCCCATAGAGGTACCCAGCTAAATCGAGGTTTTCTACTGACCAGCCCACAAAAAGACTTGATGAGTAAGCCATGATTAATGTCATAACCATACCCGAAATTTAATTTATTCAACAATAATGGCAACATCGATATTCATAATATCATTTATTTAAATAATACATATTGAACACAACATATACAAGCTCTGTTTTGAGGCAGCAGATACAGCACTAACTAAACTGACAGAAATCCCTATCTCAAGGAGCATATATTTTAGATTTTAAAAAGGAAAACCACAAGAGTAGAGAGTAAGTCTTCTGAAATAATATGTTTCATGCCACTTATGCTTTCTTCTTCCAGTGCAAGGTACAATCTCGTCTACAATCGACTTGGTTGATTGGTTGCTATTCTGTGAAAACTCTTTACAGAAGCACTTACCAGCCAAGCACAAAGTTTAGCAAAGCATGTATTTTTAGCTCTGATTCTAATTTGTTATCCCAAAATTTCCATAATGGTCATGGAAATTAAATGGTCCATAAATCAGTCATGTATTTCTATAATACTAGTCTATTTCTGTAAAAGGCAAGATCCTAGACTGCAGACTTTCCTGTATTCATTCAACAAATATTTATTAAGTCCCTAGTATGTGCTGAGCACTGTTCTAGGTGTCAATGATAGAGCAGTGGATAAAACAGACAAAATCCTTATCATGATGGACCTTCTATTCTAGCAGTGTAGACAATGAACAAGATAAATAAGGAAAATATAGAGAATGTTGGATATGTAAAAGAGCTAAAGAGTTAAGATTGTCTTAAAAATAAGAAAATAAGAAATTTGGATTTGGGCAATGAAATTTTAGATGGGGTAGACAGGGAAGGCTTCACTGAGAAGATAATATTCAAGAATTGAAGGGCTAATTGAGCCCAAAAGATTTCTGAGGGAAGAGTACTCCAGAGCAAAGAGTAAGTGCAAAGGCCCTGGGGTAGAACCATGCATGATAGTTTAAGGGACAGCAAGAAGTGGAAATCTTGAGGGGGACGGATAATGGAAGGAGGAGTCAGAGAGGTGACAAGGGCCATATCATGTAGAGCACAATGAGTCAGAGTGAAGACTTGGGATTTCACTCTGTGATGGGACTCAAGCACAATGGTTTGAGAGGAGGAGTGGCGTAACATGTTTGTTTATTTCTCTGTTCAATGGTGCTGGGAATAGAGTTCAGTGGACAGGAGGGGGTAATAGAAGCAGGAATCCTATTTATCAGGAAACAGAAGCAATCCTGTCAAGAGCTGGAAGAAGAGTGAGAGGAAGATGTGCTCCAACTCTGGTTGTATTTTCCCACATATTTATTATGAAAATTTGCAAACATAAGAAAAATTGCAAGAAATGTACAGTGTACTCACGAACACTCATCATCTTGATGCTACCATTAACCTTTCCTCCTTCCATCCATCAATCCATCTTAGTTTTTAGTCAAAGTAAATTGCATACGGCTGTACATTTCTGCCTAAAAAATTCAGCATATATATCAATTATAGCTCAATATATTTGATAATCTTCTTTTTTATATAAAATTTATATTAATGAAACTGCTCAATTATGCAGAATATTACCATCACTCCCCAAAACTTCCCCCATGTTCCTTCCCAGGTAATTCCTCCAATACCCTAGAGTCAACCACTGTTCTGACTTTTTTACCCCACTAATTTTTCCTATTCTTTAAAAATACATCAGATGTGACAGAAACCAGCAAAGAAACAAAAATAAAAAGTACATATGGATTCAATGATACAGTATTAACGTGTTTGTGTAGGGCTCCTCAGCATGTTGGCAAGGTTCATCCACATGGTTGTAGGTACCAGCATTCCAGCATGTAATTCTTTTCTAATTTATTGGACTGGCATAACTGAATAATTACAGAGAAATATAATTCATTTTCCAAACAGATTTTGTTACCCAAGCTAGCCTGGACAACTAGGTCATCGTGTTTAAAATTACACTGTGTTTAAAAAATACAGTTGAATCCTGGAGCAGCTGTCGTTTATGAAATAAGTAGCCAACGGTTCACAGCACTATTAATTGGTATCTCTTCAGTGTCTTGCACAAAAAAGAGTACAAGAAAGTTTATTAAAACCATGTCTACGTATTCCCCATTTTTTACCTTCATGATAATTATTTTCATTATTTTATTAGCTGTTTATTTCCACAATTCTTGAAGGCGCATAATCTTTAAAAAGAAGGAGAAAGAGGAGGAGGAGAGGAGAAGGGGCTGTTTCGGTGACTAATGTTCTGGAAACTACTAGAGCAGAAGAAGATCGTACCAGCAGGGATAAGATCACGCTGTTCTGTGCACCCAAAACAGCGTGTACGAAAGGCATTGCCTCCGCTCAGTTCTCCATCCACTCTGCGTAGTGAAGTATAGTCAACGTTTGGCAAACATTTGTCTGTGAATAATAGAAAACAAGAGAGAGCCAACACTTTTGTTTAGAAAATGATTTCAACATTAAGAAATTAATGTTGAAACATGACCATCCATGTGCAAAAGCACACATGCTTTCCTAATTTTTCAGGAAGCACTGCTCTGCAAGTACAGTGAACAGGTTTCAGTGAATCAGTGGAGTTAAGAGTAGAGTTCAGATGTCCTGGTATCAAATCTTGTGATGAAGACCTCAGGGTTCTGTGAAGTAGCAGGTTTTCAGCTACACTTAGGGTGGCTGGAAAGTGCTACATAGGAAACTAACCCTAACCCTAACCCTAATGCTAACCCTAACCCTAGCCCTTTTTTAATGGGTTTAAAACCTATTTTAAAATGTTTTCTAATGTCTCTAAACTAACTTGTTTTCTGCAAATGTAGACGCTTTGTTTGAAGTGACTTCTGAGTACATCACCCTGCCTGATAATTACTCTTAATTATCTAATCAGAAGGTTTTTCCCTGAAGAAAAAAGGTGTAATGTCCTGTTTTGCTTCAGATCTAAAGTAGCTGGTAATCGTAAATAAGACTTTCTTTTATTGTCTGTTTGTGCGAGTTGTCTGTGCTTTTGTTAGAGAATATAATTTAAGATAAAACTAAAGATTTGGGGCTGGGTGCGGTGGCTGATGCTTGTAATCTTAGAACTTTGGGCAGCTGAGGTGGGAGGATTGCTTGAGGCCAGGAGTTTGAAATCAGCCTGAGCAAGAGTGAGACCACTCTCTCCGCAAAAAACACAAAAATTGAAAAATTAGCAGGATATGGTGGCACGTGCCTGTAGTTGCAACTACTCAGGAGGCTGAGGCAGCAGGGTCACTTGAGCCCAGGAATTTGAGGTTGCAGAGAGCTACGTTGAGGCCACTGCACTCCAGCCTGGATAACAGAGCAAAAAAAATAAATAAATAAAGATTTTTTGAAAATGAGGTAGTCATTTATGTGACAATTTCTGTGCTTAGCAAAGGTAAGTACCTTGCTATGGATACATGTACCAAATAGTGCTTTGTTGCCAGGAAAATAAAAAAGCAGACTAGAATATATCATGATTGACTAGGAAATGCCATTTGTCATTGTTTTTTTCATAAAATCTTAGTTATATTAATAAAAAGACAAAGTTACACCTAACTCAAAATCACAAAGCATTTCAAAAGCATTTTAATCTTATTTCATAGTATATCATATTATACACTTTGCTTTTAAATATATGTTTTGTCACTAATATGAAATGAATTTTCAAGCACTAAGCATATTTTGATTGACCAGGTTAGTGGAGACATTTAAGGTAGCATTTTTTAGAGGGGAGAAATTGGCTTAGGATTTTGAATACATCTATTCAAGTACTCTATGAAAGATTCAAAGAAGTGTCTGTTGACTTCTGTTTCTGGAGAAAAGGTAGTCTAGATTTTCTAGAAAAGCTTCCTGTTGAAATTCATTATAAAAGCTAGACTAAATGTTAAAAATTGTAATTCTTCCTACAAGTATCAAAGAGCTGACAAGATAGCTGGAAATCATCAGGCCAAATGTAGCGACGAAGAAAGAACCCAGAAATATAAGCAGAGGTTGAAGCAATTTCTACTGTAAGAGAATTTGTCTATCCAACTGAAATAAAATTTTGTTTTACAGCTCACAGGGAAGGAGAGCAGAAGAAAAGCTTCGAATCTTCTGTTGGATTCTACAAAGGTGAGAAGTCAGAGAACTATAAGGGAATCCGCCTTGAAGCTGAGCAGGAGGAAAACATCCTTCCTAAGAATTTGTAACTATGAGATAGCACTGGCACACATTTTTAGACAAGACACCTTTCCATAAGTGACACGAAAAACCACATGTCCTGAATTTTGGGCAGATTTGTACTATGGGCTGTTAATGTCTTTAGGTGCCTGACAAAAGCTAAAACAAATCCTCTCTAGATAAATCATCTTCCTCTTAAGCCTCAAATAATTTCATAAAGAAATTTTTTCAGAGAGCTCTTATTGAAAAAATAACCAAGCTACACACAGAGAAAACATGATGAAGAATCTTCAGAAAAAATAGACTGCAGAAACAGGCCCATAAAATCTTCAGACACTGGAATTTCCAGATGTATAATATAAAATAATAATATTTATTATGTTTAGAGCATAAATAAATAAAGAGCAAGTTAGAAATATCTGTAGGAAATAGCAAACTATTACAACTAACCTAGCCATATAAAAAATCAAATAGCATTTCAAGAATTAAATACATACTTGAAATTAATGACTTGAACAGATTGGTTTATTAGACATAGCAAGGTAGGTAAGTGAATTGGAAGAGAGGCTAGAAGAACTATTCAAAATGCATCGAAAGAAAAGAAAAGAAACATAGGAAATATAGATTCAGAGACATGAAGGATAAAAGATGATGGGCTAATATATATTTAAATTGAAGTCCCAGAAGGATGGGAGAAAAAGAAGGAGTCATAATTTAATACCAATCCATGAGTTCAAAAAGTCTAAGAAATCTCAAATAGAATAAATAAAAAGACATCCACATCCACGTATAGATCCATCATAGAGAAACTGCAGACAACCAAAGACAAGGAGAAAATGTTTAAAGCAGGCAGAGAAAAAAGTAGATTACCTTCAACAGAAAAAAAACGTATAGATTGAACACTGACTGCTCAAAAGAAAAAATATTTGTTAGAAGATACTATAGTGGAATTTTTATTCAATGTGCTGAGATAACATAAATGCTAAACTAGACGAGCATTTAGGCTATTAAGACAGAATTACCTTTATAATTAATGACATTATCATGTAAACAACAATGACAAAAAGAAACCATTTGCCACCAGCAGGTCTTCACTGTTGGAAATTTGGGAAGATAAATTGTCAAAATATTCAATTAAAAAGACAAATATGCACAACCAGAAGCATATCAAAGATTAGGACTCAGAAATGTCGAAAGTAAAAGATAGATAGTAAAAGGTTGAAGTTTTTACTAACTAATAGAAAAAAAAAAGCTTAAAGAATAGAAAGTTAAAACTTAAAAGGATGAAAAATACATATTAATAGCAGAAGAGAACTGGTGTAGGTATCTTAATACCACTTTAAAGCAAAAAGCATTCCAGATCTAAAGTCACTTTGGAATGACAAAAGTTTTCTTTCATTGCGAAAATATAGCAATTTTAAATTTGCATGCACTCTGTCAATATTGCCTCAGATTATATAAGGCAAAATTGACAGGAAAATAAAGAAAAATAAACCCTCAATTACAGTGGAGGATTTTAATACAATCTTTTCAGAAACTGATAAATTAAGCCAACAAAAATCGAGTTTGCTCAGATTCAATGCAAAATATGAAACTGCGTGATGAACAAAGTTGACCTAGTTGATACATGTAAGATAATGTTCTGAACAATCAACACAATGTACACAGGCCACATTCCTTTCTAATACACGTGAGGATGAAGTTTAGCTTCAGCCTGGTCCTATGTGGAGGTTGGAGAAGAATTACATCACAGAGTCGGTCCACCTAGAGGCAAGAGGACTAGCTTTCTGTACAAACATGTCCATTTGCCCTGGACTTCAGATTTTCCCTGGGGTGGGAGTGGGATTATACCTTCCCACATGAGGCAGCTCCCATTCTGAAGAGGACTTTTCTCCAAGAACTTAGCAGTAATCCTGCTAAGTTCTGGTTGATGGGGGCAGTGGCCTGTTACAGAGGATCTGGGTGTCATGTCAACAGTATCCAACACTGTCCACCCCTTGTTTCTCAGGCTACTCAGATCTACTTGCTTCTTACATTAAGTGTATTCCATCCAGGCAAAACTTATCCAGGACTCTTCTTGGTCCCAATTTCTGGGCAATTTACAAAAGGAGAATTAATGAAATGAACAACAGCCTCTGTTGCTGTAGCTGGTCCCAACTCTATAAATGATGCTCATTTGATCTCCTCTCTCTCACCCATTCTACCTCCCTCTCCCCTTAGGCTAGCACTTTTGGATGGCTGCCTTTTGGAGTAACCCAGCCCATCAATCCTGAGGGGTCTGAGTCCCTGGTTATCATGTACTTACTAAGATATTTTATATAATAAATGAGATTTTCAAGGTAACTTTTGGAATTCAAAGATTTATTGCTATCTGGTAAACAACTTTTATTAAATAGTCAAAATATGCATCATTTTATTACTGAGTGATTCACTTGAAAGATGACCTTTTTTTTTAGAAGTCCACCAGTCCCTTTGGGCGATTGGCTCAGCTGCTGCTCAGCACAGTGGGGCCTCTGTTTTGCTCCCAGCATGAGTGCTTAATTGGTATTACTGTTTATTCCTGATGTCACAGCCTTCCTTTTTTTTTCTTCTAAAACCTAATTTCTTCTGAAAATAGAACAAAAATGGTAAAGGTAGGAACAAAACGGTGAGGTAGGAAATTTTTCCAATTACCCTGTATGCACATTGTGAAGATCACACTTACTTCTTTATCATATGACTTTCCAAGTCCAGTGTGTCCTCTGTAATCTCTGCCATATTATTAGGCAGTTTGTTTCCATGAGAGAAATCAATTGCCTTTCTTGCCTCAGTATCAGAGTTTAAGAGTCACAGCTTCTGTCTCTTTGAGGTTTAATGTCATCTCTCCTTGAACTTTCCCTTTCTTCTTTTATTTTCTGTTGAAAGGTATGCGAAGTCTGTCTCCTATCTATGGCTGATTTCAATGCCAGCAGGACTACTTGAAACATTAAGCGGCCATATGACAACCTTGCAAAGACCTCAACTCTGACCCAGCAGATGGTCATTTAGCACCTACTTGCACTCACACATTTTTAGTGATTCAGATAACACAGCTGCAACTTAAGTGCAGGATCTATAGGGATTGCAGAACAAGTCTAGTGTCCATATGATGATGGAGGCGCGTGGGACTTGCAGAAGAGGGAAAGAAATGGGCAAGTCCACTCTGGACTATTGCAAAAGGAACTCCTGTGACTAGGTCCCAACTACTGAAACAGTGTTGCTCAAAGGGATATTGTTTTATTAAGAGAGATTCTCCATAGTTGCCTGTCCCACTGGAGATACTTAATCAGAATATCCATGGAAACTGTTAAGATGGTCCAGGTGAGCCTTATTATCAGGGAATTCTGGGAAACATTGCCTTAAGGAAAAAAATATTTAAATTATGAATAAATGTTTTATGGTTGCCTGAAGATGCTGACTCATGAGAAGACAAGGACTTATGCAAGGTTTTCATCTAGAATATCACTGGCAAGTAAAAACTACCAACCCAGTAGTTCTTTCCTCAGTAGAAATTTATCACATTTGTTACTTCCCTCAAGATCTAAGGCAGGACTAAGCAAGGTGAAGTTGGTCCCTGGGGCTGCATGCCTTAGCACTGTCTCCTAAGCTCTCTTCCCTTTCCCTGGGGCACTCAGTATCATGTTCCTTCTAGGATATCAGGGAAACAAACTGTGTTAAATTTCCCCAAGCAAGCCCTCCGTCATCAAAATGCAACTGTGCTGCCAAGACCGAATTCTGTACAAGCATACCTTGTTTCATTGTGCTTTGCTTTACTGTATTTTGTAGACATTGAGTTTTTTACAAATTGAAGGTTGTGGTAACCTTGCATTGAGAAAGTCTATCAATGTCACTTTTCCAAAAGCATGTGCTCACTTCATGTCTCTATGTCACATTATTTTCATAATATTTCACAATATTATCGTCTTCTCTGTTAGCGTAATCTGTAATCAGTGGTCTCTGATGTTAATATTTTAATTGTTTCGGGGTACCATGAACCTTTTCCCCATCCCCTGGCAACACTGCACCAGCACATTGAATGGAGAGAGAATTGGTGTGCCTAGAGGAGAGAGAGTGAAGTGGTTGTGGGACTTTTCATTGAATCTCAGGGCCATCCTGGAACAGAAGAAAGAACAAGGAAGAATTCTCCTGGTGCCCATGGAGGGAGCATTGAGACCAGCCCGGCCAGAGGGAAATCCTCTGTCCCGAAACCTGAGTTCCAGGTAGTCCCACCACCAGCTGACAAAAAGCAGCCTGGGACCCAGACTGAATTCATGAGTCAGTCAGGCCACAAAGGCTTCAGTCTTTGGGCAATTCCTGCGGTTGTGCTGGCTCAGAACCAGTGGACTTGGTGTGCAAGTGACCCAGTGAGACACCACCAGTAGTGGCCAAGCCAATGCCTATGTCACTCCCTCCCCCAACTCCAAGCAACGCAGCTCAGGGAGAGTCTTCTCCCACTTGGGGAAAGAAAAGGGAAGAATTCAGTTTCTTTTGCAACTTGGATACCAGCTCGGTCACAGTAAAATAAAGTACCAAACAGACTCCTGAGGCTCCTGAATCCAGGCCTTAGATCCTAGATGGCATTTCTGGACCTACTCTGGGCCAGAAGAAAACAAGCTGCCCTGAAGGGAAGGACTCAGACCTGGCAGGATTCACCACTTATTGATTAAAGAGCCCATGTTCTCTGAATAAAGATCACAGGTAGCCAGACAACAGTCACCACAGGCCTTGGGTGGGACTGACCTGAGGGTGGCCAAAAATGAATGCTCATGTCACTCCTCCTCCAACTCCAGCAGCCCAGCACAGAGAATAAGAGAAGAAAGTGATAGACACTGCCTGCTAATCCAGGGAATTCTCCTGTATCTTACCCAAGTCCACCAAAGTGGTACCCCCAGGAGTCTGCAAGAGTCACCATTCAAGGCTTAGAGCACCCCTAGTGCTGATATGGCTGCAAAGACTTAGACCACAACACTCAATTCCCTTTTAATATCTGGAAAGCCTTCTCAAGAAGAATGGGTTCAAACAAGCCCAGACTGTGAAGATTAAAATAAATACCTAATAAATACCTAATAAATAATAATACCTAATAAATACCTAATAAATACCTCTTCCATCCCCAGATATTGATGAACATTCACAAGCATCAAAAACACCCAGGAAAACATGACCTCACCAAATGAACTAAATAAGGTACCAGTGACCAATCCTGGAGTATTGGAGGTATGTGACCTTTCAGAAAAAGAATTTAAAATAGCTATCCTGAAGAAGCTCAATGAACTTCAAGACAACACAGAGGAGGAATTCAGAAGCCTATCAGAGAAGTTTAACAAAGAGATTAAAATAATAATAGAAAAAAAATCAAGCAGAAATTCTGGAGCTAAAGAATTTAATTAATAAACTGAGAAATGCATAAGAGCCTCACAACAGCAAAATTGACCAAGCAGAATAAACACTTAGTGAGCTTGAAGACAGGCTATCTGAAAAAAAGCACAGTCAGAAGAGAACAGAGAACAAAGAATAAGAAAGAATGAATGTCTATAAGATTTAGAAAACAGTCTCAAAAGGGAAAATCTAATAGTTATTGGCCTTAAAGAGAAGGTAGAGAGAGATTGGGGTAGAAAGTTTATTCAAAGAAATAATAACAAAGAACTTTCCAAATCTAGAGAAAGATATCAATATTCAGGTACAAGAAGGTCATAGAACACCAAGCAGATTTAATCAAAACAAGACTACCTCAAGGTATTTTATAATTAAGCTCCTAAAGGTCATGGATAAACAAAAGGTCCTAAGGGAAGTGAGAAAAAAGAAAAATATAACAAATAAAGGAGCTCCAATGGCAGTAGACTTCTCAGTGGAAACCATACAGACCAGAAGAGAATGTCATGACATATTCATAGTACTGAAGGAAAAAAACTTTAAACCTAGAATATTACATCCTGCAAAAGTATCCTTCAGACACGAAAGAGAAATTAAGACTTTTCCATACAAACAAAAACTGAGGGGTTTCATCAATACCAGATCTGTCCTACAAGAAATGCTAAAAGAAGTTCTTCAATCTGAAAGAAAAAGACATTAATAGCAATAAGAAATC
The DNA here is from genome assembly GCA_963575035.1 of Avahi laniger. Lineage (NCBI taxonomy): Eukaryota > Metazoa > Chordata > Mammalia > Primates > Indriidae > Avahi > Avahi laniger. Next base: position 104,793 of record CAUYSK010118335.1, read on the forward strand.
ATCTGATGGTATACAACTCACTGGAAACAGTAAGTACACAAATACAGAATATTCTATTGTTAAAACTGTAGTGTATAAACCACTTGTATCTTGAGTAAGAAGACTAAAAGACAAACCTATCAAAAATAAACTACAATAACTTTTTCAGAGATAGATAATATAAAAAGATTTGGATGGAAACAATAAAATATTAAAAAGTGGGAGTGGACAGAGTTAAAGGGTAGAATTTCTGTTAGATTTCCCTTTGCTTGTTTATTTATTTGTAAGCAGAGTTGTCATGTTTAAAATAATTGGTTATAAAATGTTTTTTGAAAGCCTCATGGTAACCTCAAAGCAAAAACCTACAACAGATACACAAAAAATAAATAGCAAGAAATTAAAATACACTACCAAAGAAAATCACTTTTAACAAAGGAGGACAGAAAGGGAGGAAGAAGAAAGAGAGGGCCACAAAACAACCAGAAATCAAATAACAATATGGCAGTAATAAGTCCTTACCTCTCAATAGTAACATTGAACGTGAATGGACTAAACTCTTCAATAAAAAGACATAGAGTGGCTGAATGGATAAAAGAACAAGAACCAACTATATGTTGTCTGCAAGAAATGCACTTCACCTATAAAGTCACACATAGAATGAAAATCAAGGGATAGAAAAAGATATCCATGCAAATCAAAACCAAAAAAGAGCAGGAGTAGCTATGTTTCCATCAGACAAAATAGATTTCAAGGCAAAAACTGTAAAAAGAGATAAAGAAAGTCATTATATAATGATAAAGGGGTCAATACAGCAAGAGGATATAACAATTCTAAATATATATTCACTCAATACTAGAGCACCCAAATATACAAAGCAAATATTATTGGAGCTAAAGAGAGAGAGACCCCAATATAATAACTGTTGGAGACCTCAACACTCCACTTTCAACATTGGACAGATCATCCAGACAGAAAATCAACAAAGAAACACTGGACTTAATCTACACTATGGACAAAATGGACCTCATAGATATTTACAGAACATTTCATCCAACAGCTACAGAACACAAACTCTTCTTCTCAGCTCATGGATCATTCTCAAGGATAGACCACATGTTAGGCTAGAAAACAAGTTTTTAAACATTAAAAAAAATTGAAATCTTGCCAAGTATTTTCTCTGATCATAATAAAACTAGAAATCAATAACAAGAGGAACATTGGAAACCATGTAAACACATGGAAATTAAACAATATGCTCCTAAATGACCAGTGGGTCAGTAAGAAGATTAAGAAAGACATTTAAAAATTTCTCAAAACAAATGAAAATGATAATGCAACATCAAAACCTATGGGATACAGAAAAAATAGTAACAAGAAAAAAGTTTATGTTAATAGCAATTAGTGCCTACATCAAAAAAGTAGAAAAGCTTCCAATAACCTGATGATGCATCTCAAAGAAGTAGAAAAACAAGAGCAAACCAAACCCAAAATTATTAGAAGAAAAGAAATTATAAAGATCAGAACAGAAATAAGTGAAATTGAAATAAAAAATACAAAAGATCAATGAAACAGCCAGGCGCAGTGACTCACGCCTGTAATCCTAGCACTCTGGGAGGCCACGGTAGGAAGATTGTCTGAGCTCAGGAGTTTGAGATCAGCCTGAGCAAGAGCAAGACCCCATCTCTACTAAAAATAGAAAAATTAGCCGGGCATGGTGGCACATGCCTGTAGTCCCAGCCACTCAGGAGGCTGAGGCAGGAAGATTGCTTGAGCCCAAGAATTTGAGGTTGCTGTGAACTAGGCTGACTT